>JALLOT010000410.1:0-20612 GCA_036939595.1 Thalassiosira livingstoniorum | reverse complement strand
AGTGCTAGGTAGGTACCAGGTAACTAAGTACTTATTATTATGTACTTAAGTAAGTACTTAGTTCAGCTACAATCTTGGCAGTCATTCGAAATGAAATTTGTAGAAATACTCACAGTGAGGAAAAAATAACACGATGGCCAATCTCATCATCAGTTCAGCCATGACCATGGCAATCCAAACTATTTTACTTAGAATGGCAGGACCATTTTTTATCTCTAGAGTAAATATATTTTAAAACTTGCTGTTTGCAGTAGAAGATAGATGACAATTATTAAGTACTAGTAGTACTATGCAACTGTAATATCAATAGTAACAATTGCCATGGAGATCTGACGCACTGGATGGCGTGGCTTGTCCAACCACCATCGCGATACGTTGCTGGAGCCCAGCTTGGGCGATGGAATTACAAATGAGCCGCTGCGGCGGCTCATTCAATCATCATCGCAGTTGTGGTCTAACTCAATTGATGCCATGGTGATCAAATGAGCAGCTTTCATTGTGGCTCATTTGATTGCCATGGTCATGGTGGATGGTGGATACGTCCAAATGTAGTATTTTGTGTTACTCTCTAAGCTCGTATGTATTATTTTTTTAGGCAGAAATAAAAAATAAGACTCTAAAAAAAACAAAGTTCCTTTGTACAAACAGTATCTAAAATACATACTTATATTAATGCACTTTTTTTCATGTAGTTACATACTTTAAGTGTTATGGCTAATGTACCTTCTACGGGAGAACTAGTTTAGCAGGGGACAGTGATGTCTGTGCTGATGGAAGCCAATGGGTGGTGGGCCATCATTAGAGTGGGATAACTGTGGCTATCAGGGAGTGGGTTGGCTTGACAATTGCATAGTGGGGCGTGGGACAATTGCATATATTTTGGGGGGCATGGACGTCCACAGTTTTTGTGCTGACCTCAATAATCTTGGCTTTTGTTATCATTTGGGGTGCTACAAATGCATCTTTTTCATTGTGGGTTTCCTGCCAATTTTGTAGATGCACATGATCTTGGCTTTTATTGCCACAGGGGGTGGGAAGGACTGCAGCTGTGGCATTTGTGGCTGTCTTTGATGATGGCTTTTGTTGTCTCCTCCCATGTAAGCAATGTTTGGTGGAGGTGGCGACAAAATCCATTGTCATTGTGTGCATTGGAGTGAGCCATAATCATTGCCCCCCTTCACAATAGTTGCAATTTTCTGCAATCTCCTTCCCATGTTGTGGCTTTTTCATTGCCATTACAGCAAGCTCCTAATAATAGTTACTTTTAAAACTAATACATGTATCTAATTTATAGTTGTTATGAGTAGTTATGTTGTGGGGGGTACTTATGGGATAGCTTGGAAAGGGGTATGTTGTGCAGGAGGATAGGAAGGCAGAACACCTTCCAACCCCCAAGCCAACATTCTAATCCCTGTCTCTCATCATGTACACAATGGCAAAATTTGTAGGACCAAGTTTCCATATCTATGAAAAATGGCATGGAAAAAATACACCACAATTCACCTTACCTTGTCTTGGTGTAGCAAAATCCTATACTCAAATTTGAGATAGGAAGAAGCTTGAGGCCAATTTTAGAGCTACAACCAATTTGGACACATGTTTAGTATTGCTGTGAAGTGTAGATTGCAGCTCTAACATGTAGATTAGCTAATTCCGAAAATTCTCGAAGTTTAAATTTTGCATAGGAATTAGTATACTTTTTACACTGATCTAGTAGGAAGCTTCTTATTGTGTTTATAACTTACAACAACCCACAAATTTTACAGCACAAACTATGGATGACCACAGCTGGAACCTGATCAGCTGCTACAGACACTGCTGCTCTTCCAATAACGCAATGACATTCAATGCAATTGATCCAATGGTACGTTGTACGTTCCTGTTGTCTCTGCTTTAATGCAATCAATGTGGCTTTTGATCAGTCATATTTTTTTGAGTGGGTGATGTTTTGCATTGTGTTGTTGATGTTTTTTGTCCTGTAAACTTCAAAGTTTTTTTGACTTCAAAGAACATAATAGGTAGAGTGATTCTTTACTTGGGGAAAATTCATTGACAAATCTAAGTAACTTCTGGTTTCATCACTTCTACTCATGTCTCTACTCCTACTTCTATTAAGTCCTCTTGATCTTATTCCTTATTCTTACCCACAGATTTCCTTAGTTTAGTAGTGCCTTGATCCTTTTTTTGTATGCCCAATATCAAGCTTCATTGGCCACCAAAAACCCGATGAAAGTTGTCAGTATCTTTGGATGTCAATTTGTTCTTTTCGTATTTGTTGTTTGTCTGCAAGCTAGTTCAAATGATTCACTGAAAACAATTCTGTTTTCACCAACTCTGGGGATGGAGTAAGAGATTAAGCTCATTGCACAGCAGCTTGGAGCTGGCTGTTCTTATTGTTTGAATCATATAAAGGGGTGTTCATGGTACAGATAATTCCCATCCATGAATTCTCAGCCAAGGAGCACTTGATGATCATTCTGGAGCAACAGGTCCAGCTTGTCCATACCCTCCATTTTCATTGCAAGGAACTTCACCAATCCAATTTAGTATTGCACCCATATTGCTAGTGACACCAGTGCAATGTGTGTACATGGTCCAGAGAAGTGAATTGAACCCCTCTCTCACAGTATTTTTGTCAATACCTTTAATTGCTTGGAAAACATTATTGATTTTATCATGAGCCATGGATGCTGCATCATGTCGCAATGAAGACAAAGATTGGGTGTTGCTGTTAAAAGAGGATGAATGCTATTTTGCTTTTTCTTTTACCAAGGCCTGGCTGCAGTTGCGACAAGCAATGGCGGTGGATGACAATGAAATGTCCAATACTTTCCTAGTAGTCTTAAAAACCCATAGAATAGAGGTCTAGTTATGCCAAATATTGGTGCAGATATTGGATTGCAATGATGCTGCCAAAGGAAAATGTCTGATGTGGTTTGTCAAGACTGTCAAATAAAATAGATGTGCCATGCAGGGAATTTTGATAGCTTTAAAGATGATCTCTCTAATAATCATATTGCTTTTAACTTCATGTAACAAAATAATTATTCTACTCTATAGTAATGGCCTTTGTTAGTGTTACCAAGCTAACAAAACAGTACAGTAGATACCCTAGGTACTATTACATTGTGAACACCTTCAATTTACTATATTTTATGTAAATTCCATCATGTCATTCAGATGATCTACATATCATTTCCTTTTTCAGCATGATGAGACACAATCATTTTGAATGTAAGCACTGTACCATTAGTGTAAATATTTATATGATTCAGAAAAGTGGTCTTTTTGAGGGATGCTGACCCAACAGACAGCACATGCTGATGGCTTTGTTTTTGGGGCATTTGGTATTTTTTCTGTACTGTGCCTTGGTACCTATCACCTATCAATTTTTCCTTATTCTCAAAGGAACTAGTTGAATTAAATGTAGTTGTCAGCATGGATAATATAAACAACCAAGTCGAAACATAGCAAAAAAATTGACTGGGGGTTAATCCAAAGTTAGACACCCCAAATCATCAATCAAGTCAAAGGTAGAACTTGAAGTGGCCAATGAAGAACCAGATGGTTGGTATGGTGATTTTGTCTTATTTGTTAGGGACAAAACTGAAAGCACTAAAGGAATAGAGAGTCAAAGAAGGGATAAAGTAACAAGGATGAAAAGAAGGGAATGGATAATGTGTTGTTTTTTGCCTAGCCAATGAGATGCATATAAACAAAAAAGAGACAACAGCCCATGCAACCATTGATGGTAACACAGAGATAACAACATTTGCATTCCTGTTTCAAGTTGCAAAGATGATTGAACTGATTACACAGCAATCAACACCAGAGTTCATGAAAAAATGTCTGGGCAGTAAGATAGTAACACAAGCTTGATAGAGACAAGAAAGAAAAAGAAAACAATGAAAACAAGTCTTTCAGTGAACTCTTAGAAGTGATACTGCTGTGGATATTATGTTATATACAATGAGCAACATACCAAAGCAGGAATGACTTGGAAGTGAAAGTAGTAGTTGTGGTGACAAGAACAAAGATAATCATTTACTCAATAATGAAAAGGAATAATGAGTTTTGAAAAAAAGCAGGTTGAAAATTTCCTAAATAGTTTGGCCTCATTTTGAACCTGCCTTGCGTATAAAGAACAAATCTTGGGGGACTGAAGCTAACTCAAAACCAACAAGAGCTGTTAGTGTTGAGGGTTGTGACTGTGGAGATTGCCAGCCTTGAAAGATTCTTTCCCACAGAGGAGACAATGATCCAAAATTGAATGATAAAAACAAAAAATGTGATGTTATCAAGGTTTTTGTTGGTTCTGGTCAAAATACACAACATCAACAAGAGAAAACAGAGATGGTCTAGAAAAGCTGTCATCTATTCTGAAGAGAATAATCATAAGGACCTCCATTCTGATTGCTTCAGGATGGAATCTGGAAGATGTTGTAGATCCAGATTGTGGCCCTCTTGTCTTTGTAGTGATAAAAGTTTTACATATTCATACTTTGAGGCCTAGTGTTCCATGAAATAATTGACCAGAACCAAAACCAAGGCTATCTTGGTCCCATAACTTCATGAGTGAGAGCATCCGTCATTGTTTCCAATTATGGACAAGGCACTATCTAGATGTTCTACATCTAAATCATGTTGCTTACTTTACAAACATCTATAAAAAGACATTGAATAAGGCAATCAGATCTCAAGAAGTCAATAATTGCTGATAGAAGATAGGTTGTCAGTAGTTGGGTACATACACATAAAACATGCAATTATTTAAATTGTACTCTGTTCTTATGTGTTGATTTCTTTTTTGTATGTTATTGTGAGTTGTAGTTATATCCCTGTTTGTTTGAAATACTACATCTCTTACAAGGGTTGCAGGAAAGTTCAAGGGAAAGTTGTTAGTTTGTGTCAATTTTTTTTCAATATTGTGGCTCATGTCGCATATGGAAATGATGGCAGTTTAACTAGGTTGTTGATGATTAAAAACATCAACGCAATGGTACCGCTCAACTAAGAAAAAATATTATTTGTAATGTAAAATTGTTTTGTACACCTATGATATTGACCCATGTTTTTGATACCAATGTTCATCCTCCAAATGGTATGAACTCTCTGATAAAACAATCAACAGAGTAAATATCACCACGTAAAAATCATGCTAACTGAATTGAACATTTTCATATTTAATACTTTATTCAGTTGCTATAAATGTTAATGGATTTGTAGTATATAGTAAAATTTTTTGTGTTCTGGTACCTCAGTTGGAATTTTAATGCATCTTTATGCAAGGCTACAGATCTACTTGCCAATGCTAGATACTTTTGTGTATTTTGAATCAAAGAACCCTGTGCTTGCAATTCAATTGTATCAATTCATCAATTCATCAAATCATCACTAGTAAGTGGATGTTTAAAAATGTTTGTAGGGTGCAAATTCATAACAGAGCATTTCTGCTATTTGGTTTTTGATGATTTTGTACAATGATATGTATTTAAAAAATTTAACCCTGCATTTTAAATTCAGACCATAGCTTGGAATGTCCCTTCCATAATGATGTCTACTCTCTAGTTCTTGCAAATAATCCCATTGAAACATTTGGAGTTTAAATCAATGGAGTCATTTGGCAGTAACAATTATTATTGCACAAATAATCCAAATGCTAAACAATTGATATTTGAAATGATTATTTAAGTAAAGTAAGAATATTTTCAGTAAACCTGATACATGTTGTAATGAGTACAAGTAAAGATATTGAAGACAACTATTTTTCAATATAAGTTGAATTCTCTAGTTGTACCTTCCTTTTATAGAAAACATATTTGATTCCATACTTGCCTCATTTCAACATGTACAAAGTGTGTAATTTCAATTTTTTGCTACTGCCAAAAATCTAATAACACGACGGTCCATTAATAAATAAAATGGTAAGATATAATTGATTCCCCTGCAATAATAGTAGCCATGGATTACATTAGGCTACACAGATTGCAGCTGCAGCATTCACAGCCCTGCTATTTTTAGAAGCTTACAGAATGGGTGGAAGTTTGCTACTTTAACAAGTCAACTTCCACTATCAATATTTGCATAGAGAATATGTTGTCTCCAAAGTCAAAATCAAATACTTTGAAAATACTTGAGTTTTCATCATTAAGGCAGATTTTATCTTTTAATGTTTTGGCAGCCACCAATACAGCAGCCATTTTGCTTATAGAACTTTAATTTTCCATTTAATCTTTTATTACCCCCCCCCCATGAGGAAACTGCAAATGCTACTTCTTTGTTGTATCAGCAAAAAAATATTTTTACTATAAATCCAAAGTAGTTTCTGTAAATAGGTAAAAAGTCAGATTTGCTAAGTAAAGTAACCACTTTTTAATTATGAATTAGCATTAGATTTAGTAGTACTTAAAAAGCTCAAAATGTGAGTAGTCTGCTGTGATCCAAAATGCAAAAGATTTTTCCCTAGCTTTTAAAAAAAATTACTTTATCTCAAACAGCAAAAATATTACTCTAATAATATGGATCATCAAAACAAACATCAAATTTTCCTTTTGTTGATAGATAGTATTTTAAATTATTTTGAAGGCATTTTAGAATTTGAATACTGCAAAATTTTTATTTTTAAGCAACACATGAGAGCAAACAAAGCCTTCAAGGCAGGTGAAAAATCAATTAAATAAGCTTAGTGAAAGCAACAAGGTTTTGTTTGATAGCTGAAAAAATGGTCTTTCTTCTTAGCTATTGATTTGTATGTGGTGTTCATGACTTTAAACCAAAATACTAGATTGCCTCAAGCAATCTAATCATTAGGACATTCATTTGGGTTGATGATAAATTATGGGTCCAATCACACTATATGCAGTGTGTCTCAATGCATTTTTTGGTATAATTTAGATCAACTATAAATGTGTGCTGGTAAATAATTTAACATAGAAGCACAGAAGCAAAAATTAAATAAGTAGTAAATAGGTAATCTGCCTGAATGACAAAATAGAAATTATTTTTAATTCTAATTCAGGAATCAGTAGTTGGGTTTACTGTAAGTAGAATTCTCATTCTGGAACCCTGCTCCCATTGGTTCTTTGTCATTTTTTCTCATTTTTATTCAAAGCTCCAATGAACTTTATTTTTTAACGATTGAGAAAATTATAATTCTTCAAGAATGTTAATAATTCATCTAAAAATAGTTAGTGTAAACATATTATGCAACCTTAAATTTCAAATTTGAGACAAAAGGAGACACATATTTTCAACTAAATCAACTTTTTTGGGTGGATTACTGTGGAAGTTTCTTGAAATCCTCTGAATAGGTACGTTGTGATTAATTCTTGCCCTTTATTGTGTTAAAAAATTGTGCATCTTTGACAGAAATGTAGGAAATTGATTGGCTTTCAAATGCAAACTTATGTTGTCAAAAGCTGATTCTACATTATGGGGCATATAAACATATGGTGCCCAGAAGACAAGGAACAGAAGAGGTTGTCATCTCCATCTACAAGAAAATCAATTTTCAGAAATTGATCTGTTGTTCAATCTTTTGTAATGGTTGATGGTGATCAGTTGGGATAAGTAACCACTGAATGTATCCTGAGTTTTTGATTTTATAGATATGTTCAGATCTGTTGAAAATTAATTTTGATTTTATTTGTTATTCCTTGAAATTTGCTTTTCGCCAGATGATAATTTCCTAAAGGAATATCAAATTTTTGGTTTTGTAATTTGATGTGTAGCAGGCAATAGTGAGAGGTTTTTATATTGCATTACTCCTAGACTACATACTGCTAGAGATGAAGAAGAATTGAAAAATATGCTTGCCGTTGGCTTGGGTTTTTTGCTATTATCAATATTATCAACCAAAAAATAACATTGTACCAGCACTTGTTCAAAATATAGACACAGGCTTTTTCAACCCTAATGGTAGACGCTTTCGTAGGAATATATTGTTCCTGCGTAGATTTCATTTCGAGTTTTCGAGCATTCTCGAAAGATTCCCAGGGTTGATTTTTTTTCGCTAACTTACTCGCGCGTTTCAGGACCGAATCTATTAATTTGCCACATTTTGGCGCGGCATTATCTAGAGAATGAGATTCAACCCAAATTTGATAATATTTTCTTAAAAAAATTTCAAAACCGACTAAGGACTCAGTACAAGCTACGTTGTGTCTATAATTTGAACAATCAACCTTTTTCAAAACTGAACTATGACTTCTCATAACTCAAAAAGTATTTGTCCAATCTCAAAACCCTTGAAGGACAAGAAAGCTGAGATCAAGAAGAAAAAGTCATCCCTCATATGTCTGTAGAAAAATCCAACTTTTATGTACAATTACTTCGATGTGTCTACAATTTGAACAAGTGCTGGTATCATATTATTATCATAATATCTTTATTAGGGGTTAGTAACTTATTGCTATTTAGAGTATTCAAAATATTATTATGGTAGGAGTAATATTATGTTGCGAGATGGAGCAATGTACCATACA
Organism: Thalassiosira livingstoniorum; assembly: GCA_036939595.1. NCBI lineage: Eukaryota > Bacillariophyta > Thalassiosirophyceae > Thalassiosirales > Thalassiosiraceae > Thalassiosira > Thalassiosira livingstoniorum. The sequence goes on along the minus strand of JALLOT010000410.1, from coordinate 12,129 downwards.
TAACAACCCATTTTTCTCAATTGAAGCTTATGGCAATAAATAAAGAGTCATTGTATGCGAAGTACAGTCAATTTCTTGACGGTAACTGCAGCACGAATGACAGGATCTTCGGTTGATTATTAATTTTGAGGAGCCCGCTATTGTCATTGTAGGTTGTAGATATGGTATGGTACCATCACGGTAGTACCATAGAGTACTAGCAAATAAATATTTTGTGCTATTTTGTGTTTTATTATTACACTGGCTATAAATTCCATTGCTGTTTTCTCGCCTTGGTTCGCATGTCTAAAGGATTTTAGGCAGTAGTATTCTAACGTACTAAATAATAATATTATATGGTAAGAAGTACTTACCTTAGGTAAGTAGTAGTAGAGGCTGGCATACTGTCTCACAATGTCTCACAATTTCCAGTTGTCAGCAATACATTCCGGTCTCATGTCGTGTGTGGGATTTGGTGGGATCAATGATGAAACCCCATGAAACAACATGATGAGAAACAGTCCATTTCATTCCGCCCTGCCTTTTCCATCCAACATTCAGCATCCACAATTCTTACTAGTTTTAGCACATTCATTCGTCATTCAGTCATCCAGCTCATAAATACTTATCACTCTGTCAATACATACATCAATTTCAAAAAGAATATCCGATGGAACAAAAACCACCAATGACAACAATATGCCTCGACCAATCACGATGAAACGACTCCAGTTACAATCCGCATTGACGAACATTCTAACCTCCACCCTCCTTGTCACTCACTCACCCCAAGTTCCCCAAGTCCGTGCCGACTACAACCCCGACTGGTTCGCGGAACCCCAATCCTCCCAATCATCCTCTCCATCCCCATGCCCCCCCGACTACATTGGCTACAAGGCCATAAACTCCTGCCAAGCCTACGTGTACTGCCAAGGCGGAGTGGAATCGAATCACTTCACCTGCGATGAGGGGATGTTGTTCGATGAATCGGTGGGATGGTGTCGTCCTCGCGACTCGGTTACCTCTGTGACTTGTACCTCCACCGCAGAAGAAGGCATCGAAGAAGAACCGCCCACACTAGTGATTGATATTATATACGATGCCGCCTGTCCCAACTGGCACACCGGCCGCCTGGGCATTTACGATTGTCACGGGTACGTCGAGTGCGAGGCGGGGTTTGTTGTGGAGCGGGTGACGTGTCAGAGTGGGTGGATGTTCGATGTGGTCCAACAAGAATGCGAAGCTGTGGCTGATGGGACTGTGATTACGGAGTGCGGCATTGATGCCATTGATGCCATTGATGCTTTGAGTGGAGGAAGCGATGCCACATCCACCACCGTACTTCCAATAACCGACACCGTCTGCCCCCCCGCTTACACGGGCCGAATTGGAATCTACGACTGCTACGGCTACGCCGACTGCAACGATGGAGTAGTGATGGCTCGCATCTCGTGCAATCCGGGAGAGATGTACGACCCAGACTCGGAGGAGTGTTGGCACGTCGACGTCATTGGGGTGGTCACCGAGTGTGGCATCAGTGGGGCGGGTGGCATGTTGGACGCGACGACCAGTTCGTTCCCCACGCCGATCGACGATACGGGATTGCACTTCACCACCCAAGTGCCCCAAGTGTCCCAAGTGCCCGAAGTTCCCCAAGTTCCCGAAGTACCCGTGGTGGAAGACGAACCGGGCACGACCACTTCCTTCCCCACGCCCATTGACGACACTGGGTTCTATGTGACTACCGAGGGGCCACCGGTGTTGATGGAAGATGAACCTCTAATTCCAACTACCACCAAGGCGGTGCATACAGAAGGTGTGACTTCCATCGTCACGCCCATTCCGGATGGACCGGATGCACCGGAAGCGCCAGTTCCCACCACCACGACTACTACGACGGAAGCGCCCATCCAAACGACCAAAGTTGCAACGACCGAGAGTGCAACGACCAATATTGCAACTACCGAAGATCCACCGACGTTTCCGACGCAGACTACTTCGACGGAGGCAATCGTGGATACCACCACGGAGGCTACGACGACCACAATGGCAACCACGACCACAGCTGCAACGCCAACCACCACAACCACAGTCACGGCAACGACATCAGCGACATCAACGACGACCACCCCAACAACCACAACCACTGCATCGACCACAACGACAACAACCAAAGGAACAGGCCAATTCTATCCCGACTGGCAAACCAAAACCTGCCTCCAAAAAACGAGCGACACCCAAATGAATCCTGCCGATCCTGCCAATCCCGCCAATGCAGCGGATCCAAACCCTAACCCAGGCCTATGGTACTCCTACTATTCCACCAACTACGAATGCTGCGAGAGCAACTTCCTCAGCACGCTGCATCACTTCGAGACTTGTCTGGGGTATCCCTTGGACGAGTTGGAACCAGTAAATGACTCCTCATCCAACCTCACCAGTGGAACCAGCTTAACTCATTTGAAATATTTCCCAGACTGGAGTCGATCCACGTGCGCCCAAGAAAATCCCCCCTCGTGGGTGCACGAATCCATGAAAAAAGTGAAAAAGTACGAATGTTGTTTCGAGTTTTTCAATTGGGATTTTGATCATTGCATGTTTGGCGATCGGATTGAGGTGAGGTAGGTGGGTGTTTGGGTATTTGGGTGTTTGGGTGTTTGGGTGTTTGGGTTGTGGTACCTAATAGGTCGTGATGGCGTGCATCCGCAATGGTGGGATGATGAGAGGATGCACATTTTTTGAGTATTTTTAAGGGAATGGAAGGTGGAACATCATTTCGAATGTGAAATTGGAAATGAATCTAGAGAAAGTGTAGGTTTCGGAAACAGTGAATTGTAAATTAATGATTATAAAATAACAAGCAACTGAAATGAATAAAAAAAATCTCACGACTGACTCTTTGTTGGTATCTGGCATATTCCTGCATTTCAGTAAAAGGCGGGATGCATGAGTAATGAGTATGATACAATACTACTTATGGATGATGGTCACTCTTTCCAATTCCAACTGGCAATGGGAAATCTCATGAAATATTATTTCACTTCTCTCACTCTGTCACAATCTCTCTTCCTTCTCTTTTACCAGCATCCACCAGCGTACCTATGCCATGCATGCAAACATCCGAAGCAAGGACATCGCCACTGCCAGCAAGTGTCAGTCGCTCTCAGCAAATACCAGCCACTCCTGGACAATCTGCGGCCACACCATGGGAAACAATTCCAATCTGGAAAATGGTAAAATGGTACTATGATCCAGGATGTCATCGAAAGCTCATCGAAAGCTCATCGAAAGCTCATCGAATGCTCATCGAATGCTCAGCGAATGACACGAAATCGATCAAATTTCCTCACGGCCGACACGACCTCATTGGAGAACGTACACCCTTCGATGTGCGATCGAGGAGATCCCACGTGGCACAGCCAATATCGAAATTCCCTCGCCGTTTCACTAGTCCTCCCTCCTTGTGATCCTCCTGCCCCTCCTACCCCTCGAGATCCTCGTGACTCGTACGACTCATACTCGAATTCGCCCTCCACCGTCCCCCCGGGAGTATTGCGACACCACCCCGTCAATCCCAACTCTTCCGCCTTGGCTTTGGTATATTTGCGAAAAAAGACTCCTTGGACGTGGCCGGAGACTTCAAAGTGGGTGGTGGTGTAGGTGGTGTAGGTTGCTGACGATGATGGTGGTGGTGGTGGCGTTGGTGGCGAGGGGATTGCCTGGTTTGACATGAGAGAGCATGAGAAGAGGGGAGAGAGGAGACGATCGCAGCCCATACATATGGTATGGTAAGAAGTATTGTATCTAATGGTCGGTGGTCGGTCGGTGGCGTTGGCTGCCAACGTGAGCGAAGGTTTTACACTCCAGAGTGTCTCGCACTCCAGAGTGCGAAATTCGGACCCAGACACTCTGATATTCTGACTCGCTCCTATTCATATCAACATTTCTTTTATTTTAAAACCCATCATTGACCCTAAATGCTATTTGGCACGTAGTGTGTAGCCCTCCAGATAGTTATTACGAAACTGGTAACAATTAAAAAAATTTGAGTTTCAAATCGCCAATACAATCCTCTGAGGACTCTTTTGCGGGGGGTTTCAACCCCCACTTGTGTAGTATTTGTACCAGGTCCTATAGGGGATTCCATTTCAAACTCAACATGTTGTCAGAATTCCATCTTCTGTCCAATGAGCACCCCATTGACAGTGTCCTTGCAAATCTTGTGATAGCTTGTGATACTGCTGCAACCTGTACATCCAATTAAGTCAGTGCTGAATTTAATTCAGCTGCACGAGATGAAGCAGTAACACTTGCTGCATCTTGTGCAGCCAAGTCATTCGATACTGAATGTTATTCAGCTTCACAAGGAGATGCAGCAGTAACACTTGCTATAATTTGACTGCACAAGATGCAGCATGTCATGTTGTTGCATCTTATGCAGCCAATGCTGTAATTTGACTGCAAGAGATGCAGCTTGCAATACTGCTGCATGGTTTGCAGCTCAAGCTGCAATGCAGCCAATGTAGAGCTGCAATTAGTACAGGAACTACACTGGCTGCACAAGTTGCAGTGTCTACTACTTCGGCTACAACTCATGCCAAAATGGCAACCAAGCACAATAATTTTAATATCAAAACAGTTGTTTTTGGATCAATGAGACTCTAATTTTGATGAAATTATAATAGGAACAAACAGAAAGCAAATGGTCTTTGTGGTGGGACTGATGGGGAGAGCAAACAACTTTGAACCAAAAACAAATTATCCATTTATTTGCTGTGGCCGCATAGGCCTTGGAAGCAAAGGAGGTGATAGTGATGAGGTTGATGTCGAAAATGGAGGCGCAGTCAACAATGGAGATGGTGGAATCGAACCCTTTACCCCAACAGCATGGACAACACTCACATCACTTGATATCACCCTCAAACCTCACTGGTTCCACTTCAAAATCTAACCCCAACTATCCTTCTGAGGAGATCTTCACCTCTTGAGCCAATTGAATAAATGAGGTCGTCATGCTGTTCAAAATTTGTTGGGTCAGTTATGGCCCCCGGACATCCAAAACATTTTTCACACTTTCTGTGGACAGTGTAGTCAGAGGCACACCTTATCCACTGTGTTAGTTTTTGGTGTGGTTCAAGTTTTGCAATTGATTCAATGGAGATTTTACGCTCAGCACCCTGCTCCCATTGTCCAACTTTCATTTGATGAATTGTACTTTGATCGAAACAATGACAAACTGATTGGCAATCCCTGGAACAAAGTCTCCATTTCCTGCTCATCACCACTGCCACCACTATTATTGGGACAATTTGAACCCATGGTCTGTGCAGCAAATGATGGGGGGATCTAATGCTTTTATTGTGGAGGAAGTTGGGCTTTGAAACCAAGTGTTTTGAGGCATAGTCTGCTTTGGGTGTTTTGTTGAGATTTGAATAAACAACCATTGGATGTGTGTGGGTAATTGAATTTTGTGATGGGGAACTGGGAAACACTGTCTCCCATGCTCAGTGCCTGGTATGATTTGGGAGTGTGTAGGACCAGGAACCAAATTGACATCACTGATGGAAAGGAAAGGACAAGGGTAGAACTCATCATTGTTCTGTACTTTGTTTTGATCTCATTGAAGGGTTAGGGTGGATTCCAAGTGTTGAGACTTTTCTGATCAAGCCTATCAAAACTTTGTAGTGGTACCTTTGAATGAGAGTTCTATTCTAGTGACAGGTGGAGTCCCAGACTTTAAATTGGACTTTTCCTTGAGTTTCATATGACACCATCAAGGGAATAAATGTATGTTCTGGATCTTGGACTTGTCTTGCAAGTTTTTTAACCAAAAATGTGTGCGTGACTCTGTATTACAGGCGTCATTTTGCTTGTTGCTTGCTTTTGGTTGTTGGCTTGGCTCTTGGCTTAGGTACCTGAGTACTTGGGTGGATGATGGATGGTGAAAGAAGACCATAGAAGCCATAGGACATGGTACAAATCCTATGCAAATGGGGGTTGAAACCGTTTGCGAAAGAGTTCTGAAAGGGTTGTATTGTCGATCAGAAACTCAAAAAAAAATTTTGTAGTATTACAGGCCTATCGCTTCTTATGAAAGTTGATCCCATACACACAATAATCATTTGTCTGGGTTTTTGATATATTTTTATTATTTTTTTTTAGAAAATTTTGATTTGACATGTATCTTGATCAATGGGTGAGATACATGTCAAATCATAATTTTCAAAAAATAAATAATAAAAAAATATCAAAAACCCAGGAAATTATTGTGAGTTGGGATCAACTTTCACCAGGGTATTGTAGTACTCTATGTACTATCTAGGTAGTACTTTATTGTATCATGCATATATAGCTTTGGTCACTGGCTGCAAATTTTGGAAAAAAATTTAAATAGGAGTAAATATTATCGTTCATGCGATAGAGTAGTAGGATATTTCATCTGGTACTCACACTCCAACACTCTAGAGTGAGAAAAAATTCTTTTCCGTCAACGTCATTCAGCATGATTGATGTAAGTATGTAGAGGTAAGTAGGTATTGTATTAGGTAAGTAGCAGGCAATCAAGGCTCTATCTAGCTCTAGCTATGGTAGAGGCAAGGGAATGTATAGTAAGTACTTACAATAGGTAAGTACAATATTTATTGAGTAGAGTAGTAATAATAATAGGTTGTTAGGTTAGGTGCTACCTGGTGCTACTCTCTATTCCGTGGAAGAGGAGTAATCCAAGTCAGTTTCTGCTACGTCAGGGATGTCTTGGGTTCCGAAATACATGCCTGGTGGGGTGAGTGTCGTACTGGGGGTGGGGCTGGTGTTGTGTGGTGTAGGACTTTAAATTTTTGACGAGTTCTGGTTTTTACATCTCTTAAGTGTTTTGCTAGGGCGAGGGTTGTTGCAAGGCCAAATTGTTGGAGAATGAATTCTCTTGGGGTCGGGCAAGTATATGATAGGCCGTAGAATGATGATTTTTGTTTTGATTGAGACCAAAAAGTTGTTGCTGTGGTGACTATGTCGGTGGGGGTTGGGTATCTGGAAGCCTTTGTGTACATTTCATTTGCTGCAGGGGTGGTGGGGCTGAAATTGATTAGCGAGTGAGGGGAATATCCAAAAAGAAAGTTATGGAACATCGGGCCCCATTGTCCAAATGGGTCAATTGCTATGGGAATTAGGACCATGTTATTGTCAATGAGTCGTCTGATTATCTCGTCCCTGTCCAATGATACATGGTTGTATCTGTCCGCGGCTCCTTCCCTTGTTAACTTCGTTCTTTCTTTTAGCTGCAGGTGTCTCTCGGCAATGGCCGTTGTTGACTGGACATCTGCAGTGTGAGAAAGTGAGTCGACAGGGGAAGAAATCGTGACATCAAAACCTACCATTGAGAGGGGGCATTGATTCTGTTCTGGGTGCTTTAATGAGGGATCTGGGCAAAATGATAGGTCGAAAGGGCGAATTTGAGGAAGCTCTTCGAGGACTCGTCTTCTTTCTCTATCTACTGCTGTTGATGGATTGATAATGTCGGCTGTGGTGAGAATACGCTTGAGGTTGGGGATGAAGCGGTCCCTTATACTGTTGTGGGCGGCTTTCTTATTCTGAAAAACACAATGACATGCATGATCTCCGTAAGGGTCGTGGGGTTTGGTACACCAGCATTGGGGACAGTTGTCTGGATGCCATAAGGGAAGCCTAAGTTTTCGTTTGAGGGCGATGGCGAAGAGATCATTTTTGATTTTGTTAATGGCTGGGCGTCTGGACATGCCTATTAGGGGGTAGGATGAATGACTGCATAGGATGCCTGGGAGGTGAGGTTGATGGGTTGGGTCTATCGAAGCATATAGGATGTCAATCATGATGGATGAAACATATTGTTTTAATCTGTCGCGGGCACTGTTTATTGATTGGTATTCGGTGAGGAATTGTGTTTTGTCCACGCATTGGGATGGAGTGGTGTAAGATGCTATGTGAGGGAGTAGGGTGTTGAATCGCGCAAGGTATGTTGAAGTAGGGCTGTGAGAAGGGATGAAGAGTTCTTGTAGTGATGGATGGACTTTGAACGTTGGTCCCGTAGAAATTCTACTACTACTCTAGGGTATCTATCTTGCTAGCTGCTTGCATGCTGACTATTATTTTGCCAAAATCTGACTGGAGAGGAGTTAGTTAGGAGCTACTATCTACATCAATCCAAGAAAAATCAAATGAATATGGTTCAATACACTTCTTGACATTTGCATGATGACTGTTTCATAATGACTTGTTGGCTTTGAACAAATAATATTAACAGTGGCGCAACCTCTTGTAAGTAAATTCTATTTTATTTCCATTGAATACTCCAAGTATTTTTACGTAAATGATGTTACTTTTTTGATTTTATTATTATTATTATTAGAGTAGGAAAAAATCAATTACCATTTCCAAATAAATTGGGAATGAGATGATTGGCACATGTATATTTATGTCTAAAAATGAATCCATACATGGTTCCAGGCAACCCAATCATGGCATTTAAAACTAATTTGATATATTCCATTTAGAGCAAACAACAAACAGGGTCTCAAAAATGGATCACTATCATATTTATGGTGTTTTCATATCCCTCAATCAACAAGTCACATTACAAATTTAAAATAAATATTAGTCATTGATAGCACTGTGGTATCTAATGATTCATTCTGGTTCCAGAAGAGAAGATAGTATTAAACACATTTTTTCCATGAAAAAATAGAGGGAAGAATTCAACTTTGTCATTACCATGCAGTTGATAATGTGAGATTTTTTAGTTATTTTTGAATTTCATGGTTATATACCAACCACGTGGTCATGGGATGTAGTTTAATATCCTAATAGCAATAGTGCTAGATGCACACCATTAGCAACCACCACGGCCATTGTCAAATACTTGCTCCTCTTGTTGGTCTACTACTTTGGTCCTCTCTTTTGGCAATGTACAAGTAGACACACAGCAATATTATTTTTCAAAGTTCAATACTGTGCTAATATTTCATTCAAATATTAATACAGTGTTATTTATTCTTACAATAATGCCCAGGATAGAAGTACTTGTTTTCAACACTATGACTAATAAGAAATCCAACAGTTTCTAATGATCCATGCTGTTGATGATTGGAGTTTTTTTTAATTTTATTTTGGATCCATATGTCAACCACATTTTTATCAATGTAGTGTTTAACTTATATCTTACTTCAAAAAGTGGGTGAGAATTTGTCCCTGGTGCTACTTTGATAAAATTGCAATTGAAAATCTGTAGATTATTTTGTCATGCAGATGCCACATCTTTGCAGCAAAGAAAGAGTGAGCAATGGGGTGTTGGACCTTTTTTGATGTGCTTGGAACATCAATGCTCATTGATGATNTAAATTCACTAATTTGTAATGATTGATTCACCATACCATAGAAAGCAATACGAGACACTGTGTAAGTATTCATGTAGTCATGGTTGATTTGGTGAAATTGTGAGTTAATTTAGAAGTAAAATTTGAAATTATGATCAGCACATGAAAATAGAAAAACTACTTCATCAACACTCTGATGCTATAGAATAACTAGCTAATCAGTACATTCTCACACACTCCCTTGTGATTGAGCATCTGTTTTGGAAGTTGTAGAGACAAATGGTTTGCTTTTTGTAGTTATGTTTTTGTTTTGGTTGACCGTCTGGCTTTGTATATTGCTCCCTTGCCAATTGTGCTTTTGCTTGTTCAGCTCTCAGCTGCAGGCAAAAGATAACAATGACTACATCAAAAATAATGCCAACATCAAACTGCCTATCACCAATAAAACACCAATGATGCCAATTGCCACCACAAATCTGTTGTGACACATCTTGATGGATATTGACGTTGGAAGATTCAAGGTGAGTAAAATTTTCAGTTTTCTGATAACTGACTCAATTGTTCGCCCTGAAATGAGCTTGAGTCTTGAAAATGTTTCTTGTTGTTGCTGCTACCTCAAAAATTGCCAAATAATTGAGTTTACTGCTGCTATCATGCTGCCGCCCTTTAAATCCCATACACATTCCCACCTTGATTTCATTCTTTGAGACTTGTTTTTTTAGAGTGATGCTGTTTTCTTTGCCTTCAATGTTTGGATGCTTCAGTAATCTTATTTTCTTCAGAGGGAGTACAGAATCTAATCATCACCCATCATTTTGATCTTTGCTTGTGTCATGTTGTTTTTTCACTTTAGTTGCAGGTACATTTTCCCCCCAACCAGTGTCCCAGCATTTGCTAATTTCATCTCCCTAGCAAAATTATTTCCAACATTTGAAAATTTGGAATGAATTTTGTTGTCCACAATTTGATTTGATTGAATTTGATATTAAGTTTTGTCTTGTTTTCCGTGTCCCTTGTTTTGCTGTGTTGTTTCCACTTTTCATTTTCATTCCAGCTTAGTTCTAACCTGCTTTTGCCAGTCATTTTACTTCATCCCCAAGTTGTCATTGGTCTAAATTCTAAAATCCCACTGCAAAGTGACTACTGTGCTTTGGATTTGGGGTGTAATTCAACATAAAATATCATTCAACAACCAATCAGAGAAAGTGGGATTGACTTAAAAAACAACATTAAAGTGGACAAAGAAAGAAAATTTGAAAGTCATGTTATGCTCACTGCACTCCCTTGTGTTTGAATGTTCCAAAAAGAAATGCAGTTCTGACACCTGAATTTGGTCAAATCAAAGTGGCCAAGCAAAGTGTTGAAAATGCATCAACAACTCCAACCCTAATTAATGCGATGCAACACATAACAACCAGCAAAGAAATTTCAAACAAAGGCATCCCAAACATTTCAAAAATTGAAAAAGGAATTCGTGCAACAAAGTCCAAAGGGAATAGTTGCACACAACTCATCCTCAACACCGCAATCCATTAATTTATAAACCTAAACTAAGAATCCTATTGTAACCATCACAACATTGGCTAAAGCTGTCTGATAAACTGTAAGTATATTCTTTGTTTACCATTGTGAATATTAGATAGCTACAAGAAATTGACCTTTGAAAAAATATTCTCTTTATTCTTACTTATATTATTCTCAAACTCCATCCTGGATTGGTTAATTTCTGTGTCCATGGATGTGGAAGGTTTTTTTCTGTTTTTTGCTCAGCAATTTGGCACACCTCTGATGAAGGCTGCTAGACCAAAAGCCCATAATTCCAGGCTTAGGTTCCTGCTAAATGCTGCTAAGTGATAGGATAAATCCTAACCTAGACGTTTTAGTAGACAGAAAACTTCATCTAGAATTATTCATTTTACTTCAACTTTTAAGTTTTAAATTTGTGTTTTGTTCTTTCATTTTTTGCTTCATTCACGCATTCACTTTCACCTCACTTGTCATAACTTGGCACTGATTTCACCTTTCTATTAACCTGACTTTCACCCCTTTCACCTTCAATGTATCAATAATTGAAATTTGGAAATAAAAAATCCAGTTCAATTACTGGTCATTATTTTTCAGAGAGCTCAAATGGTGAATTTTTGAAAGATAGCTAAAAAATAAAACTCCAATTTTCTTCAGTTTCATTCTTGAAATATCTCATATTCCACACTTTGTTTGAAAGGAATATCTCTCTTGAAAATGATTCATCATTTTGGTTTTTCTGGAATATAAATATTAATTGCATTTCATTAGCACCCTGACTCCCTAGATATATTTTTATGGTTGTTTTAGTTGGAACAGTTCTCTCCCCAAAGGCACCAAAATAAGTGACAGCCTGAACTGGGTCTTGCATTGTATGTTCAAAACATTTATTGTTATTAGAAGACCATTTATTTAGAGCTCTGTAAAAAGTTTGGGAGTCAACAGTAGTTTAATCTAAGGATTATCCTACATTCCTCTAGAAACAGCAACAATTCTGGTCTTTGATTTCCATGTCACCTACCAGGAGATAAAAATAAATTATCTCTGTTATTTGATGTTAAAATCATCACTGCACACTCCATCATTAGTTTGCAAAAGATGATCAATTTCATGTTGACTGACCATGGTCATGGTTGTTGAGTTTTTTCTGGTGAAGTCAATGGTCATGCCAAAAATAGCCATGACATTAACTCCTCAATTTCAAGCCATGAGAGCAAAATTCAAATTTAATGTCTTGAGCTAGACCATTTTTTCATGAACTGAGCAGTAAGTTGTTGCTGCT
>JALLOT010000409.1:0-20731 GCA_036939595.1 Thalassiosira livingstoniorum | reverse complement strand
CCATGTCCGATCATATCAGGAGCAATGAAACGCCAATTTGAAAATTCTTCTCGTTTGATAAGATTGCTGACCATTGGTGCGAAGAAATTTCCTTCGATGGAGAGTCCATGCAGCATCATTAATGTGGGTGCATCGGCAACAGGAACGCCTTTCGGCGCTCGTTCGTAGTAACCGATTGTAAGTCCATCGGGAAGAGTCGCTGTTTTTTGAACGAATCCGGCGTCTTTCAAAAGTTTTTGCTGCATTGCTTGCAACAAAACGCCGCCAACGGTGCCCTCAACTTTTCGTTGGAATGCTCTCAGCATAGTACTTTGCACTTTACTTCCAGTGCTCGTTGGTTAGTAGGAGGTAGGAGGTAGGAGGCAATTAAAAAATAAGTTGTTGTCATGGTGAGGGAGAGGGCCATTCTGGACTCCGCAATGCAAGATTTCATTTGAGGATTTTACGACAGACCACAGACCTGACACCTGACCGGTGACCGGTGGCAGGAATACAAAAGATACAGATTTCAATAAACATTCATAATTGGAGCTGTCCAATGAGAAAAATCTAATAAAAAACCTCGAACTAAATTTCTATATTTTGCAAAAGAAGATCCAAAAAACCATAAACCTCCATAAACCATACTCCATTTCAAATTTCAAGCTCTGTGCTCCGTCCAAGCTCGATTATTATTTTCGCTGGATGGCATTGAGAGAGCACCATTGATTTTTCACCCCCCCCCTCCCATGCATTCATTTTAAGTACAAAAGGGGAAGTTGGTTGGTGCGATGATATGATGTCCACTTCCGAACTCCGGATCTGGACATCATATCATNGACTGCGGACTTACACGAACAGTCCAAAATGAGTCATGCCCTTCTCAATTCGAAATCTTCGTGACCAAGACCACCCAGCCCAGCCAATGGAGTGGTCGATGCATCAACAGTCTAGGTAGTCGTGTACCTTTGGTACACCTGGCAAAGTGCAGACTTGATTAGTATTGATGATGCAATAAACGCAGATGGAAAATGAAAAGAAGGAGAATGAAGTCTCTCATAAATCTTTTGTTGGAACAAGTCCAAAGTCCAAGGCAGTTTTTATTTAATGGTTGATTGTCAGGAAGCTTTTAAAAATTGAATATATCATGTTGGGTCTCTCAAATTATCTAAGCTCTTTGCTACTCCCGGACGATGAATTGGTGCCTCGTGAGAAACCTAGCCTCATCTTCGGAGCTATTGCTGGTGATATGATTGGATCTGTCTACGAATGGTGTGCATTGAAGAAAACAAACTTTAGGCCATTGTTTCACGAACGATGCGTAGAGACAGACGACTCGATACTCACTATTGCTACAATGGAGGCATTGTTGGATGGCTTGGCATCAACAGGGGACAACAATTCCAAAGAAAGGGTGTTCGACTACGCATCGGCTTATAGAAAGTACGCCAGAAAATACCCTGATGCTGGATATGGTCTGAAATTCAAATCGTGGTCGAAAAAGGACGATGCTCCACCATACAATAGCTGGGGAAACGGATCAGCAATGCGAGTATCTCCTATTGGTTGGGCTTTCGACGATCGGAAAACAACACTGGTTGAAGCCAAGAAGAGTGCCGAAGTAACACACAACCATCCAGAGGGCATCAAGGGTGCACAGGCTGTGGCGCTAGCAATCTATTTGGCAAGGACAGGAAGTACGAAGGATGAGATAAAAAAGGAAATCGAGAAAACCATCGGTTACGATTTGTCAAGCCGGACTATCGACGAAATTAGACCAGATTACAAATTTGATTTGTCTAGTCAGGGATCGGTTCCAGAGGCAATAATGTGCTTTTTGGAGTCGAATTCTGTTGAGAAATCTGCTCGCCTTGCTGTAAGTCTTGGTGGAGACGCCGATACACAAGCTTGTATTGCATGCAGTATAGCAGAGGCTTATTACGGAAAAATAGAGCCAAGAATTGAGAAGGAAGTCAGAAAGCGTCTTAGTTTTGATTTAATGTGTGTCTTGTCAAGGTTTGGAGAATATGTTTGTTCGAAAGAAAATAATTTTGCAGAATCGCGTGCTGCTTTGAAGAAAATCCATTTGCCGGACAGAGCAAAGCCAGCCCACACCCTGGGAGCCATCGCTGGTGATATGATTGGCTCTGTGTACGAGTTCAATCCCACGAAGGACGTTAGCTTTTCACCATTGTTCCATTCTCAATGTATGGTAACTGATGATTCCATCCTCACAATTGCCACAATGGAAGCATTAATGGAAGGTGGCATGGCATCCGAGATTGGCTCGACGACAAACTCATTCGACTATGCAGCAGCTTATAGAAAATATGCTAGAAAGTTCCCACATGTTGGATATGGTCCAATGTTTAAGTTTTGGGGGAAACAGAAAGATGCGGCTCCGTACAATAGCTGGGGAAATGGATCAGCCATGAGAGTTTCTCCCATTGGGTGGGCATTTGATGATCGTAAAAGGACACTCGCCGAGGCAAAAAAGAGTGCGGAAGTAACACATAACCATCCCGAGGGAATCAAGGGTGCACAGGCTGTGGCGTTAGCGATTTATTTGGCAAGGACGGGAAGTACAAAGATGGAAATCAAGAGGGAAATCGAACACACCATTGGCTACGATTTATCCAGCCAAACCATAGCTGATATCAGACCTACCTATGAATTCGATGTGTCCTGCCAGGGGTCAGTTCCAGAGGCCATACTTTGTTTTTTGGGAGCAGATTCTGTTGAGAGTGCTGCTCGTCTTGCTGTAAGTCTTGGCGGAGATGCCGATACGCAAGCCTGCATTGCATGCAGCATAGCGGAGGCTTACTATGGTGGTTTGATGCCAGAAATGGAGCAGGAGGTCAAGAGACGGCTTGATCCTGAGTTGCTGCTTGTTGTAGAAAGGTTTGGCAAATACATTCGATCGTAGGAAAAGAATTTTTAGAGGATATCTCATTATTAAACCATGTGATCTTTGCAAATACATGCTTGCTACTTTTGGTTCTCTTTTGATATGAAAACTAGGAAGGTAAAATACAAAACTGCTATCTCATTGCTCGTATTCTATGTAAGACTTGTGAGACATTCATGGTTTTGAATAGCAAAAACTACTTGACGAAAAATAGGGGTAAACGCAGTAGTTTGAAGTCTAAAAATACTTTTCTTATTTTGAGTTGAGAGCTTTGTGGCAAGAAAGATGAAGGGAGAGGCGACCAATTCATGTTTATCGCTTCTTTTTCTTTGGAATTGAAAATGCACTACTGCCACCTGCACTATCACTTCTGGCCTTTTTAGGTATCGATAGGCCATCAGCCCTTGGAGAAAACGAAGATTTCCTACCATCATCAGACTCGACGTCGCTGTTTTTCTTCCTCTTTTGACTTTGTTTGTTATAGACTTGCATTTGGTACTCGTAACGCTTTGCATCCCACACTTCCCACTCTTTCCACACGTGCTTATCCTCCGAAGAGAGGCTTTGCCACCGATCTTTCAATATCCCATTCACCTTATCCTAATGAAACGGAACAAGAACACAATGGAGTTTTGAGAATGAAAGGGCTCAGCGAGAACATAACGCCTGAATAGTCAATCGTCATAGTTACCTTGTTTTTTCTCTCAGCATGACTCAAAGTGCTTTTGACTTCTTTACGTGTGGCACTGCAAAACAGTGTGAAAGCCTTCTTGTTTTCTTTGGGCTCCTCTTCTCCATTGTATTCTGGAAACTCAACGAATTCGCCGTCCGGCCCGATGGCACCACCCTCCTCTTCTTCGTCGTTGATACTGCTCTTTCGTTTCCTTTTCTTTTCTTCAATGCCATCTACTAGGTCTTTCCTTTTGTCCTTATCTTCCTCTCCCGATTCTTCGGTGACAACCTTATCTGAATGAACAGGCTTTGCTTTGAGGAAGGAGCTGATTGGTTGCACACCATCCAGCTCACGCAGAGCTTTCTGAACTTGTCTGATTTGAAGTTCCAAATCTGAGACAGTTTTCTCCAAAGTCATTTTTTCCTCTAGATATTTCTTTTCGGCTTGGGCTCTCTTCTTTGCCTGAAGCTCATTAAACATGGGCAGCTTAATTTCCCCCGGCGGTAAAGGACTGCCTTCTTTTTCTGCTTCCTCGATGGCTTGCTTTTCCATACATTCGACTTCTTTCTCAGCTGCCCTCATAAGCTGTTCGCACCTCCGTCCGATTGCTTCCGGAGGCAAGCTTTTAAGGAAATAGTCAAACCTGAAATTGCTGCTTCTTCTAATGGCAAACTTGATGGCTTCCCACTGTCCATAGCCCCACTGACGAAGGCACATCAGAACAAGGAAAAATAAGTCACGATCCAAGAGTTTGCAAAATAATACTCTATCAACAAAGAATTCGCAGCTTCACCTTATGAGCCCAACATAGCAGATATCTATCTTCTTCAGCAGTAAATTTCTTATCTTTGCAGTTGACGTGCGTGAATTGAAGCTCAATCCAAGGATTCTGAAACAATGAAATAAGAACTTTCGTTCCTCTCTGAAGGCCTTTAATTTCCTCTATCCTCCTCTCGCCCTTTTCTATGAGCTTGACCACTCGATCATGTTCATGATCTGAAAAGCGCTTCTTGCCGAATTCGTCATCCCAAAATGCCTCAGAATAAGTCTTTACAGCACTGACTGGTTTTCCAACATCGGCTGCAATTTTGGCATAGTTTGAACGCCCATACTTTGCGCTTGCCTTGACAAATGATGAGTAGTGGTGCCGGCTCCAATCTGAAAAACCTTCTGACAGTAGGCGTGCTTTCTCAGCTTTCTGCTCGTCACTCAATAAAGGAGGCAGTGTGTCTGGAATGGAATCCTTCTTTTCACCATCCGCTTCTTCATTTTCGACATTTCCATTGTTAGCTGTCTCGATCTCACCACTTTTTTGAGCGTCTTCTTTCTCACCACCTTCAGTTGATGATTCTACTTTCTCGTCTCCTTCTTTGGTTACCTCTTCATTTACTCCATCTTCTTTGGCCACTTCTCCCTTTGAAGCTACCTCTTCATTTTCATTCTCTGCTTCTTTTTCTTTCGCTTCATCTTCTTTCGTATCACCTTCATTAGCACCATCACTCGATTCTTCTTTTTCTTCCACCTTCGCTTTAAAAGTCCTAGTTGCCCCCGCCAATTTCTGCACCTCCGGCGGCAGCAATCGAAACGCCTCCTCCTCTGCCTCCTGCAATGCATACAACGCATCACGATCAAACATCTGCCACTCCTCCATACGAGGCAAACGCAGCATTTTTGGCAATTTGATTTCCTTCTGCGGTTGCTTCTTCCTTGGTGGTGCCGATCCCACTTGCGCCATTTGGTCCATGTACAGCTGATTTTCATTGTATTTGACAGTTCTGCGCTCTCGTTTGCCCATGTCAATGATTCCTAATAGCTCTGCCTGGAATGCATTTTTGGAGTCGGAGTAATCGACTCCTTCGAAGGTTTGTGCGGATAGGCCACCGTCTAATTTAAAGTCGAGCATGTCACCCTTTTGTGCTGCCTGGAGTTTGTCAGTGAGTTCTTGGGTTTTTTTCTTGCCATACCCTAAAATCATGTCAATCTAAAACCCAGAGAAAACGAGGGGTTATGTTTAGGTTTGTGGCAAAAACAAAAACAAAAACAAAAACAAGGCACTAGCAACTCAAATGTCACTTACATCATCATCAGTAATGGACGAATCTTTCGACTTGAATATTTTGTCAGCACCAAATCGAATGGCATCCAACAACTCATCGCGGGAGAGCTTATCCTTATCTTTCAGTCGTCCCTGCTGCACCACCATGGCATCCAGTTTCAGCTTTTGCTGTGCGCGTTCCACCACCTTTTGCTCGATGGTATCCTCCGTCACCAGTCGAAACACTTGTACCTCTCTCTTTTGGCCGATGCGATGGGCACGATCTTGTGCTTGCCTGCGTTGTGGAATCGAATGAATAAGAACATGAGTGATACGGAACAGACACAGCAGCATCAACCCGCAAGAGCAGTCTTTGAAACTCACAAATCCGCCTGTGGATTCCAATCCGAATCATACAGAATGACAACATCCGCAGTCTGAAGGTTAATTCCCAAACCACCCGCCCTCGTAGAAAGCAAAAACATAAACTTGTCGGATTCCGGATGGTTGAAGGAATCAATCCGTTCCTCCCTATCTTCGTACGTTGTGTTTCCATCGATCCTGCAGTATTTGAAGTTTCTCATGTGCATGTAATCTTCTAGGATGTCTAAAATCCTAGTCATTTGGGTGAATAGCAATACCTGTCGATAGACCCAAGACAATCATTGACAAATAGTGAACAAGTTCAACTAAATCCAATCAACCAACTCCAATCCTCCAAAACATCCAAACTAAACTCACCCGATGACCCCGTTCCTTCAACCTCACCAAAAGCTTATCCAACAACACCATCTTCCCACAATTCTCCACCAAATGCTCCCCCAACGGCGGCAAACTCCGATCCTCCACCCCCGGAAACAAATACGGATGCCCCGCACACTTCCTCAATTGCATCACTATATTCAACACCGCCGTCCGACTCCCCGCCCCCCCTCCTCCCTTCCCTCCCTTCCCCTGCAACACGTCCAAATCCCTCATCAAAATATCCTTGTACAACTTCTTCTGCATCGCCGACATGCCCGTGAAAAGGATGGTTTCCGTCTTGGGAGGGAGGTTCTTCTCCACGTCCGCTTTGAGTCGACGGAGCATGAATGGACGGAGAATCTTGTGCAATTGCGAGATCAATTTGTTCTTCTCATCCGCATCGTCAATGTCGAGATTGAACCAATCGTCGAATTGTTCCGCGGAGGCAAAGACGTCCGGAACTAAAAAGTTGAGGAGTGCCCACAATTCGTGCAGGTTGTTCTGCAATGGGGTGCCAGTCAAAAGGAGTCGAAATTTCGTTTCGAAGGTGCGTACCGTTTGCGAGAAGGTGGACGCCTCATTTTTCAACCTATGCGCCTCGTCAATGATGAGATAACTCCATGCAAATTTGTTCAACACGTTCTTGTCCAAATTGCACACTTCGTAGGTGGTAATACAAACATTCCAAGTGCGTTCTTCGTCCCGTTGTCCGGGTTGAAGAATGTCATTGGCGATGGCGAGTCGTTCGTCTTTGGTTCCGTGGAATTTGACAGCGGTGAGGGTGGGTGCCCAGCGGGCGAGTTCGTTCATCCAGTTGGAGAGGGTGGATTTGGGGACGACGATGAGGTAGGGGCCGGTGTCGGATTTGTATTCGTTCATGTAGACGAGGATGGAGATGGATTGCATGGTCTGGATGGGATGGGATGGGATGGGGCAGGTGGAAGGTGGTGAGGTGGAAATTGTGCAGATGCACTGTCAGAGGTGGCATCCGTGAAACTAAAGCATATCACAGTACAACTCAGGTACAAGTCAAACAGTATACAGCAGTTGCACCCAACCACACCCATTGACACCCATCCAAACCTATTTACACGCATCCACACCAACATCTCACCTTGCCCAAACCCATCTCATCCGCCAAAATCCCATTAACCCCATTCTCCTGCAATCGTATCATCCAATTCAATCCCTCCAATTGATACTGCCTCATCTTCCCATGACCCAAAGTCGAAGGTTGCGATGTCAAATACGTCGCTTCGTGTTCGTCTGCCTCTTCTCGTTCTTCGTCCTCTGCCCCCGCTGATTCGGATTCCAGGTTGAGACTGGAAGTATTGGAAGTATCTCCTTCTCGTCTCCTCCCTTCGTCTCCACTTGTACTACTTCCAGCCGCACCCTCCTTCCCCTCCATCCCACCCATCTCCTCTTTCTCCTCCTCATCCTTGCCCACACTCGACCCCACGTTCGATCCACCCTTCCGCAACCGCCCCTTCTCCAACTTGACCCCCCCAAAATGCCGAAATATATCGCTCTGCTTCAACAAAAACTCCAATCGCCGCTTGGCCTGTTCCGCCCTCTCGTTCCGCACGTCGGTTTGGCGTTCGGTGATGTATTGCTCTTTGGAGAGTTTGGTGAGGCGGGCGGTTTCGCGTTTTTGGAGGGCGGCTGCGGACAATTGACGTGGTCGGGAGTTTCGTTTTGGCTTCTTTCTTTTTGGGGAGGAATCATCGGAATCGCATTCGTTTGAATCATCGGAATCGTCGGAGGAGGAATCGGAATCATCGTCGTGGTAGCTGGAGGAGGACTTGGAACCATCCTCCTCCTCGTCGTCGTCGCTGGCATGGTCCTCCTCTTCGTACGCCGAATCACTATCCTCTTCCCCCCTCTTCCTCTTCTTCTTCTCCATCTTCCTCTTCTCCTCCTCCATCTTTTTCTTCTTATTTTTCTTCTCCCTCCTCTTCTCCTCCTTCCGCAACCCCTTGGCCCTCTTTTTCTCCAATCGCTTTTGTTCCTTCCTCCTCGAACCGCGCGTACTCCTGCCACCCCTCGTACTCCTTCCACCCCTGCCACCTGTTCCTTCTTCTCCATCATCATCATCAATGATTAGAGTCTCCCTTTCCTTCCTCAAGCGTTCCCTCCTTTCCAACACCTCCACATCCCGCTTGTGCGACTCCGACAGGAATCGAAAACGATCCCGTTCCGCCATGTCCTCGTACCGTTGTCGTTGGTCGGGGGTGAGGGCCTGCCATCGGGCTGAGACTTCTTTGCCCAGTGCCCCAACACCTCCAGGTATTCCCCCACCACCGTCGCTGCGCTCCGAGAGTTCCTGTTGAATCAAGGAGGCATTCTCGCGTTGGAAGAATTGATAGGCGGAGGTGGCGGGTTTGATGGGGGGTGCGCCCAGATTGTCCGATTTGGAGTGAGATTGAGTGTCCGAGAATTGGGGTTGGACTGCCACCCAGTCCGACCGATCTTCTTTCTTTTTTGACATGTTTGACTGGGTGTTGGTTGGTGTTTGGTGTTGGTTGTTTGGAGCTGTTAGTTTGTGTTGGAGGGTGAAATCTGGAATAATCTGGTTGACAGTCACAATGAAAGATGCAAGAGATGCTAGATGCTAGTAATTGTAAGAAAGAGATGAAAGATTGGGGTGCAAGATGCAAGAGGGTCTGAGAGGGTTGATGGCGATTGGTGATAGATGGTCCTAAGTGGATGAGAATAGAAGTAGAAGAGAGTAGATGGAGGTAGATGGAGGTCGATGGAGATTGGTGATGACAACCATCAAAGAGAGTCATCGAGGAAAATGAAGAACGGAGGAAACCGGATGACACCAAAAAGCACCAAAATAGGATAATGAAACACCAAGTGGTTAGCTGCTGTTAGCTGTTGTTGGTTGTTAACCATATTACGAGTAATTCATAATGATGCAAAAGAGCTCATCATCGATCATGGCCAGTTCCGGTCGTTGTCGACAAGGCAGGAGGTAGGACAAGGCAATCTAAGGTATGGTAATCTAAGGCATTGCACGAGATGATTGGCAATGCAACCACCAGACCACCAATGGCCGACCACCGACGACCAAGAGCAACGACCAACAGCCGACGACCAATAGCCAACGACCAATAACCAACGACCAACTCCACGGCAACATTCCAACCACAAAGTCGACGTGACAACGTTGGCTGTGATGACGACGACGGTGGCGACCGAGATTTCGATGACGACGACGGTGATGAAACTAACGAACAACAGCCATAGATCCGAAATCCCACGCATAAAATGCAATCCGCTCCTGTGCATTGAGCATGCAATGTGCCATACCTCGGTACAATAAGTATGGGGAACTCACTTGGATCTGCAACCGCTCAGCGACTCAATGAAACAATGGCTATTGCATAGAAAATGAGCATACCATAGCTGATGAGCATGGGTGTCACGGTGCCACTGTCGTCGTGTCGTGGTCGGAAACATCAACAAGCAACGCAATAATGCCTTCTAAAAATTATTTTTGAAATAAAAAGATTTCAAACGCGGCAGCTGCGTACAAACGAAGTTGTTAAGGTACATACATGCGGCATCCTGTCTCAGTTAGTTACCATAAGTAGTACACATCATTATCTATTCTTTGTTCAAAAGATTAGTGCAATATCAAAAAATAATACTACTCCTAGCATCATTGTTTCATAAGGTAACTATCAATTTAGTTTTGTGTTTAACAAACTGTTAGGCATCAATGATGACAATGGTGATGAAACTAACAGAACGCAAAACCATGCCGCTTGCAAGGCCTGGCATGGCGAACTCACTTGGATCTGTGACCGCTCAGCAACTCAAGGACACAATGGCTACAATGCATGGATGACACGGTTGTGGTTGGTAACATTGACAATGCCAGTGTTGAAATAATAACAACAGGAATGAATGGGATGGAATGATGTATGATTTGTTGCCCACTGCAAAAAAGCCAAAAGCTGCAATCAAGGATTGAACCAACAATTGTATGGTACTAGTACTTGAACTCTAAGGTGAGAATTTAGTTTGAGGTTTTTGATGACATTTGTTCTTGGAGGACAGCCCCAATTATTAATGTTTACTTATATCTATATCATATAGTCCTGTCATGTATGCCATAAAATCCTCAAAATCTTGCACAGTCCCATATCCCAGCAACCCCCCCTGCCATACCATTCTTTCAGTCCTCTCTCTCACCATGACAGCAACTTCTTTTTCAATTGCCTCCTCATAACCAGTGAGTAATAGAAGTAAAGTGCAAAGCACCATGCTGAGAGTATTCCACAAAAAGTTGAGGGCCCTGTTGGCAAGGTTTTATTGCAAGCAATGCAGCAAAAACTTTTGAAAGATGTCAAATTCATTCAAAAAACTGCAACACTTCCGGATGGACTTGCATTTAGAAACTGAGGACTCAACCACATTAATGACGCTGCATGGACTCTCCATTGAAGGGAATTTCTTTGCACCAATGGTCAGTAATTATTCAAATGAGGAGGATTTTCAACTTGGCGTTTCATTGCTCCTGATATGATCGGACATGGGTATGACTTGGAACGTGTCAAAAGGGAAGGTGTATCAAATTTTGAATATCCCACTGCACAGCGTATGGTGGATGATAAAAAGGACCTCATTGGTGCATTAGATATCAATGACTGTATTATATGCGGTTACAGCATGGGAAGAAAAGTTGCCTATTTTCTTCAAGAACAAAACCCGCACTTGTTTCGAAAGTCAATTTTAGTGGCACCAGCGTTAGACCATATCATTACTCCTGTGGGAAACGGGGGGGAAATAGGGTTGAGTTTACATGCAAAGAAGATGTTATGGAACTATTTCGTAATTTATCTTGCCCGCATCGTGAAGTGAAAGATCCCGTACCGTTATTTTTTATGGAAGCAATGTATATCAGGACCAATTGAAGAGGGTGCCATCGGGACATTTTCAACAGTTTATGCATCATTTTTTTCCAGAACCCGAAAATGATCGAGAATATTGGGGTTGCAGAAAAGATATTGCACCGCATACAGACCGAATGGTTCTTTGGCCAAGATATGATTCATTCTGTAATCATGACCGGGGCAATCATTTCTTTTCAGATTCGACCAATACCATCTTCCACTCCTTTGACAATTGTGGGCACATGTATCATTCTGATGGAAAAACTATTTTTGAACATGGCGAAAAAAATATTATAGAATATTTGAAGCAAGAACGATAATTTTTCCTTTGATAGTATTTGCCGAATACCATGCTGGCTAATTCAGAGTTAATACATTAATTTTTAAACAGAAGAAGTCATAGAGTAGGTTTTTCTATCCTCCTACTTTGATAAAGTTGTGGCATTATAGTTTTGCACTGTTCTAGTTAATTCAAACACTATAACATCATTAAAAAGCAAATACTATTATTAGCATCAGTAACCTTTGCATTGGCCTGAGGAGCATCTATCTATGATGTTTTCACCAAGAAATATGTTGCATCCGCAAGGTCCTGGGGTGTATCCATAATATCCTCTTGATATTGGTACCCTTGTTGCATCTTGTTATCTACATGTCTGAAGTTTTGCAATATTAGTGTCATTAGTTTTACCTAAATGCTCAAATTTAGCTTTTCTTGATTTTTGATGTCTTGTATCCAAGTTGTGGGTCCCAATGATTGTTGATTGATCCTGGTGTTAGGCATTTCTATCAACCAAAGAGAATTATTGTGTATGGGTTGCTTGCCACTCTCAAGTTTGGGTTGAGGAGGGATGAGAAATGGATGTAGCACAATGAGTACAATCACCATATATTTTCAAAAGTATCAAACATTGCATTCAATGGCCAGCAAGGAAATGCTGATTGGTCAAGAAAGAGTGAGTATGCCACTCATTCATGAATCAAAATTTTAATGACCAAACTTTGTGTTGAATAAGATGACAAACATCACAAGATTGTTTCTACTATGAACCAAAGAAACTGTCAAACTAGTTATGTGAAGCAAAGCTTTGAAAAGCTCTGAGGTAAAAAATCATGTTTATTTAACTTCTTGTAATATCCTAGTTTCATTATCAAATCAATTGAAACAAACTTTGACTTTCAACTCAGCTAACTGTGGTGCATCAATAACTATGGAGTGTGATTGGGAGGAGGACAATGAGCTCTCTGGGGTCTGTTTTTTAGCTTATCTTGTCATGTTTTGAGTGGGGAGTGCATATCTGTGTATTTGTGGACCTGCATTTAGGGTGGAGCAATGTGATTTGCATGAAAGCAATCACAATGATGGGTATGTTTGAAGGAGGGAACATGCTTCTTGCAGAGACCAGAGGAGAAGTTTATAAAGGATAATGATTTTTGTTGGATGGGTTGTGACTAGGGAGGGGGGTGAGGGTTCAAGATTCAAAATTTTAAAGGTGACTGGAGTTTAGATAATGGTTCTAATAAAAACACAAGTCATTTTTTGCCTTGTCTGACTCTCTTTTAGAGATTATTTAATTAGTATATACTACATATATACCATCTCTCAAAGAACAAGTCCACCTCCCAAAGGACATTCCACATGCTTTTTTAAGAGGGACTCAGCAACGCAAAAAAATCAATTTCCAGATATGAAATAAGTCTTGACAATTTACCCTTGTGCTTAATTTAGTTACTGTGGAGGAATCTGTTGTGATCTTGTTTGAGATGTACCTATGGGTATGTGGAAAAGATTTTCAACAAATACAACTAACATCATCAATTCATATAATGTTCAATGTATTCTTCCTAAAACTTCACCTCTCAGGGACCCACCCTGTATTAAAGGGGAAACATTATTTTGAGTTGCATTTTTTGCATTGTTTCACTGAAAGTGTTTGGTTGCTTGTTGATTGATAAATACTATGCAGTCAGGATTGTGCACATAAGGGTGAGATCCACAATAGCTGTATGAACTTTATCTCATCTTCTCTTTCCATCAAATCAAATGCTTATTTGCAGCACTGAAAAGTACTTCTAGCCACTGTTCTGTCATTATGATGGCTATGGGCTGGTATTTGGGTGTATATCTGATATCTTGGGGGCAACAACATGAAACAGTGGAGAGAAGCATGGGTTGCTCTGACCCTTAATATCTCTATATATTGAGTACAGTTGAATGAATGGGTTGGAAAGGTATCTTTGCATATTTACTGGTTTATTCTGGGGAGCACATTATTTGTTTAGACATGTTGACTGTAGAAAAACATTTTTTATAAAAATCAATATGCTTGACCTATCTACCCTATAAGTACTACTCAAAATTCTACCAATTCCTATCCGACCACAAATCTCCATCATTATTTAGTATTGATTAATATTTTGTGATCCAAAAATAATATAGGAAATAATAGGTATTTGAGGCTTTTTTAGCTCTCCCCTTGTGCACTGAATCACTCTGGTAACTATATACCAAGATAGTACTATGGTAGTTCCTAATGTCATGATTTTATGTTTTGCTAATCTGTAGTCAACCTCCTGCTGAAGTAATTTCATCTTGCCTTCAAACTCACAACATGGTGTCTCATTGTGCACCTCATAATGATAAAAATGAAAATTCTCATTGATAATGGTCTTGAAAAACTGCTTACCTGCTGGAACACACATCAAATTTGAAAGAATCAGCAATGACCATAATGTTTATGCACGTTTCTACTAACTAATAAGAAATAATTACAGTAGACAATAACAAGAAGATCCTCCCAATAAAAAAGAAGAACAACACAGGGCTGGTAAATATTTGAGCTCTGTTTTTGATTACCTCCCGCTGTACCATTACTGATTGTGCTTAAGATTTTTTACCATCATCCATAAAACTAAACAGGGGATTCAAGATTTGGTTCCTGAGCTGAGTTATTTCATGTGTTGATTGATTAGTTTTCTATTGGAAAAATTGAGGGATTGGTCTAATTATCCCAGTCCTTTAAATACCATTGGAAGTTGACAATGGAATACATCATCAAAAAAGTAAAAGTTTTGGAGACATAATATCTTCATGGAAAATGACTGCATTCTGTGTTTCTTTCTTTCTTGTACAAAATATTTATTTTGATGATTTTTGGTGGAATTCACAATTGATCACCTAGGAATTTAAGGAGTATATGATGGTTGGTTGTGTCAAAACCCTTGCCAAGAAAGTATGTATTATATGTCACTAGGCTATGTAGTCTACAAAGTTGAACTAGATTCTTCAGTGTGTTATTTTAAATTGGTAGCCAACTTTGAGCATTGTACACCAACTTTCAAGTTTGTTCCAAAATTTGTAGTAAAGTTTGAAGCATCCATGGAATATGTATCTTCCTTTGAAGTGACTGATTGCAACTAGACTTCTCCAACTAGGGGGCAAAATATTATTTTTAGAGGGATCTGTCCATGGGGGTATTTGTAGGCCATACATTAAGATAGAAAAACTCATGCATGTACGTAGAATGTGTACTAAATTCAAGGTGAAATTTTTTGAATAGGGACAACACTTGGTGGACATGCCCGTCTGCCCCCTAGTAGCTAGAGAAGCTTTTTGTAATTCAAGTTCATACTGATTTGTTCTGTATATTGTGCATCAATTTTAGCTGTTGTCTGTTACATGTTGCATAGTCTACTTCAAATAAATATTTTGCCAATTTTTGGACATTAATTCATTCATTTTTACATTTACTCCCTTGTCATTGCATTCTTTGAATTGATATTTGCAGTGTTTAACTCCTTCTTCAATATTGGATACAATTTTGTTGATCTAAAACAATAAGAGCACATTGGAATTATTTTTTCTTATTATTCCAATATCTCCAAATTTGGTAATGCAGAGAAACAATTTTTTGTACATTGGATCTATCAGATGTTCAAAGAATTTTATTGCTGCGTTGAAACACAATCTCACTTCATATTGATATTTAGTTCCTTTCTAACAAATCCTTCCTCTACAGAGTCTACTTTCTTGAAATTTGAATTTAAGTAAACAGAGTTTGAATCTCACATAAATTGTCATGATTTAATTATGTGCAATTTGTATGCATTGACTGAGATGCTAATAGAATAGATCCTAACATGTGAATTGTTTTGTGGTTACAATTTTCCTAAAAGAAATTTTGTCTTTGTTTAAAATTTTGAGCTAATTGCAAGTACACAGTTCCTTTATCATTGCAATTCTTTCCCATTTAGACCAGTGGCTTTGCAAACATTATTTATCTAATTGAACCCTGTTACTGTTATTTGGAATCATTTCATGTACAATAATGTGTTGGTATCCCACTTACATATTATTTCAATTAAATGAAAACTAAAAGGTTTTTTCCTATTGAATGGATTACACATAGATAACTTCAATTTTTTATTACACCCTAAAAAATTTACCACAATCATCAACTTTTGGATATTTTAAAGAAACTCTTATGGACCATGCATATATTGTGGCTGGTTTTTCTGTTCCTGAGACAAAATATACTTTACTTAGTTTGGGGCAATAATGTGGACATCATCTTTTTATGTTGTTCCTCCTGCACCAGAGCACATTACATGTTGCGTTAAAGGAATATATACAAACAGAAAATGTCTGCTAATCTCATAAACATGTTCCCTGGTTTCAATGTTTTTAGATGCATATTGCAGTTTGGTGTGATTCAAACCAGATACAAGTTGGGGAGTTTTTTGGCAATTCCCACGACAGGAATTTCATTGGGATACATAGAGACATCTTCTCTACTGCAACAATTTATTTTCCAAAAAGCAGTTTCTTTATAGCTTCAGTGACAGTAAGAGATATCAAACTACTCAACACTCAATTCCAAGTAAAGGACAGATATTGAAATAGGTTTGTCTTCCATTATAATGTTAAACGTTGTTGGAAACAACTCTATCTTGAAATGTGCCTTGTTACTTCTTTCTTGATTTTTTACAAATTAAAACTAGAGTATATTTCTATGTAAGTACCATGTGTGTATTGTGCCTCATGCACACTACTTCATGTCATGAAACATCATCATAAATTACATATAATATTATACAGTAAATGGTATGTGCATACACACAATGTTACTCATATTGTTTTTACTCTGATGAACCTGAGTATGGTAAACATGGTAAAATATGTATGGTAACCACCCTATCTAGCTGCTATCTATAGAGATTTTTAGAGAGAAGAGAGTCAAAATATTTATTTCTGTATTGCATTGTACTCAGATGGGTAAGTACTTGCTCTAGCTAGGAGCTAGGGGCTAGTAATGATAATACGCACATACCACTAGGTACATGATACTTGCAAACAGTTCACACAACATTTTTTTGCCATTTAGAAAAAAAGTGCAACAAATCCAACAACAGCAGTTGCTCATTCATATCAACCAATATGATGGCATCAAATACTAGTCACCATACCCAATCCCACTGACATGCCCACACCGTTACCATATGACACTGCTGCCATTTTTCATTATGACAGTATTATCTGCTAGCTACAATCTTTAATGAACAATTTTGCACTGGCTTACACATTGTTCCAAAGCAAATGCTTTAATGCAAATAATGTGATGGTGCTGTCAGCACCCAGCACAATTACAATTTGCTTTCCTCTTCATAGTAATATTGCAACATGACAGAAAAGAAGTTTAGATGCCAATAGGTTCATAATAACTGCAGCTGATTTTGTTTGGTTAATTGTCTGTTATTTATTAGACTATTGTACACTTTCAAATTTTGATCAGGACATCATTTTAGTGTAACCTATTGGATTGTAGTCATTGCCTTCAGTACACTTACACAATTACAAATACCATCTTGCTCATGACTATTAAAAATGACATTGGGAGTGTGGGTTTTCCAATTATTGCTATGTTTGTATTATCAAAGCTCAACAAAGCCCCACTATCTTTTGTTCTTTATGCACAACTCAAAATGTCTTATCCCTCTACACCCTCAATTTTAGGTACTATATATTAGTTCCTAAAATTGCAATTTTACTAGTAGCTGTTAGTAAAAATGCAAAATTCTATCTTGCATGAAAAAATATGTTGCAATCAATTTCATTTAAAACCACCTGGGGATATGGGGTTATAATGTGGCTGAGCAACCTAGTTAAGCAACAAAATGCATTATTCTAGTATGATGGTTGCATGCAATTTCTGTAACAAAAATAAAATGCTAATTGAACATTAGAATAGAGATTCTTTGCTAATTTGTTGCCATGATAAGTTTAAATATGTTATTGTTGGTCCTCCTTGTGCTCCTCATCAGAGGAGAACCCTTTTTATTGCTGCCAAGCACCACCATCAATGGTGGGGTCTTTGTCTTTGTCAATGTCATTGCATTTGTTGTCGCTGTCGTTGTCTTTGACAATGGCAATGCTCTCATCTATGGTAACTTTGTTAGCCGCGGCTTCCAACAGCTCTGTCAGAAGCCATGGCTGCCTATTTATAACATATCAATTGTTGGACAATCACCTAATCCAGCAATCAGCCAGTCCGCTCTCTAAGAGCAAGCCTCTCGGCTGACCCGACTAGATAATCACGTGTTAACAATTAGATACAGAACGTAGTCAAAATCCCATTGTAACCATAGATAATTACTAATTTGTAAGCTCTACTTCTAGTCCATACTTACTCTCTATTCAACCTCCCCTGCCTCACTCTCTTGCTAGATTACCTGCAGCTGCTGCAGACTATTGATTGGCACTTCAATTGTCTCATCCACGTGCCACGTCACTACTTGTTCAGCCGCTAGAGCTGCAATCCTAGTCTCACTCACTTTCAACATTAGTTTCACAAACAACTCACAGAATGCAAAACAAGCATATCCCCAACACACTCCTGCACACGATGCCAGTTCCAAATTTTTGGTATCTTGGATCGGGTGGACTTCTTCTTCAGTTTTGCAATCGTTGGTACCGGCGATTAGCACCTCCTTGTCTCCAACTTTTCCTTTGTCAACATTTCCTTTGAGCCACTCAGTATGGTTCATCCCTCTGCTCACTTTCAACTCATTGTTCATCTTGACTTGTCCTTTTAGCCACTGAACTCTGTCAGTTTCTTTAGTGGACCTCACAAGATAATCTTCTGATGACAAAATCTTGGATAGGTCTCCACTATTTGTTCTTCCTTGATCGCTCTCGCTTACACGTTGAACTGCCAGGTTGCTTGCATTAATTACTAGCTCGCCAACAATTATCTCGCTGAAATTCCCATCGTAAACATTGGCTTTCATCCACTGGGTTTGATCATCCCCTGTCACATGAAACTTCTCACTCTGCTCTGCACTAATCCTCAGTGCCCTGTTTTCATCAAGTGTTCCTTTTTTGGGGTGTTTGATAAAAGGCCTGTAGCTGCTTTTGTCTTTTTGTTCTTCTGATTCCGACACAAATGGCTTCCACTTCACATTTCCCGCTTCTTCGTGCTTGTCCTGTTGCTTGATATCGACGTCTCTGGAGACAGTTCTCCACCCATACAATCTCTAGGTTTTCAAGGCCTCAACCTCTTGCGCGTCTACCACCAACAAATTCATGCTCTCATCACATTGGCGGATATTGCTGTCACCGATGGGATCTGTACCTGATACACCGCTTGACATAGTCCAGCTATCAGCAGCAGAAACATCGCAGTTCATTTCCACCGAAAGTTTCTTCATTTCGTTGATGATAGTTCCTTCAGTCACAATTGTACACGAATCACTCCTGCAATATCGTGTTAATCCACATTCATTCTCATTACCGTCCTCCACATTTGATGCTGGAACAATCTCGTTGGTCCTATTATCGTGCGCAAGACAACATGCCATTAACACCTGTTCCCATGTACTTGGCTCCTTGTTGCATGTGCTGGATTCCTCGTCTTCAGACGATGCGCCTTCACTGACCTCATGTACCACATTGTGCTTCCTCACTGCTGTACACTCTTCCAAAGTGCAACACGTCTTTGACTTAAACATCTCCTCTCTGGCTTCATAAATGTCTGTCTCCAAACTTATATCACCTGCATTCTCCACCACGTAGTGATGGCAAATTTCCTTGATAATTCCATCTACCTTGGGTTGCTGCATGGGGTTGATCACTGGCATCTCTTTCCAGCTTTGAGTTGGTCTAGGAGTCGCACGCCCATGCTCCTTCAAATCACCTTCTTGACTTATCATGTTGGCTATTGAATCGGAAGCATTTGAAAATGAAAATGGTGAAATTCCACTCCTGTGGTCTTCAGGCGACAACTGACTAGCCTGGAGACCATTCGCATTCACCAGCTGCTTTGTCATAGACACGTTTGTAACTAGGTCCTTCCGAGCTTTATTTGTGACGTTGATACTGTCCATTAATGAATTCGCTCTCCAACTCGTCAACACTGCGGCTGCGATACCTGACAGATCATCGCACTTCGGTACAGTCTTCTTGATCGCAGACGTAGTCATTCGCTTGCCTTTTACTATCGAGACTTTGATTTTACAGCAGCAGCTATTCTCTTCGTAACTGCTTTCAACGGTCCCATCTGTTGGGAACTCGGTTCCACAACCTGTTGTTTCGTCATCATCTGCCGCTCGCACAGTTGTTATCTTTGTTTGCATCTCTTTTGCGTCGATTTCCTTAGCAGAGGGCCTTAATGGTCTCACACGTTCACCCTGCTTGGCTCCTTGGATTTTCGCGGACGTAGTCCTCGACTCAAACCCGGGAAATATTCCCTTCCAATTGCCAGAGCTCGAACTTGCCATCTTGGTTGCAACCTCTTGGTGATCATTTACCGTTTCATTTGGATAATGCATTAAATCATCATTTTGCGAGACAAATGGAGGGATCGTAAACCCACTCCTGTGGTTCAAGCATGCGTGGCTATCCATTGTACCATAATTCTTACACTTTTCATGTTCTTCAATTGCTGCCCATGTGTTAGACACGGCTTGGATGGTTAACAAGATCTTTGGCTGCGGACACATGACCGTACTCACGAACGAGCATAGTCGCCAACTAGTGGCCACTCTTACCATGAGATCCGTCACGTCGTCGCACTTTACCACCTGTTTCAGTTCTTGCAATGTGTCACATCGATTGTTCACTCTATCAGACATAGTCTGTTTCAATCCGCTGGTTTCGGGTCGATTCATGCCAGCCGCAATCGTTCGGTTGTCATTTTTTGCAATAGCTTCCCTAGGACTAACACACATAGCTGTCTCTACTTCTATGCTCTCTGTCTCGCGTTCATTCCTAAGAGTCTCATTGTGCTTGTTTGACCTAGTCAACTTGCACTTCGCTCCCCTCATTTCCTTCGAGCGAAGTTGTATTTCTCGTTCAATCTCGCCAGTAACATTAACTTTGTCTTTTGGTGCTGGAGCATCAGACTCAACGGCACCCGCTTTAGTTTGTTCATCATGGTCAACAGTCCCCGAGGACTCGGTCCTACGGGGACTGTTGACCATGATGAACAAAC
>JALLOT010000408.1:0-20565 GCA_036939595.1 Thalassiosira livingstoniorum | reverse complement strand
GGGGGGTTGGGGATGGAGAAGGAGAAGGAAAAAGAGAGGGAGAGGGATCAGAGGATGGAGAAGGAGAGGGAGAGGGAGAGGGCGAGAGACAAGGAGAGGCATAGGGAGAAGGATAGAGAAAGGGGCAAGGAACGGCACAGAGACAAGGATAAGGAAAGGAGGGCGGACAGGGAGAGAGACCGAGACCGTGACAGGGAACGTGATAGAGAAGGGCATAGGGAGCGAGATCCAGTCAGAGAGGGGCAGAATCAAGAGCCCCATTTGCAGCATTCTCAGCAGCATTCACATGCACAAGGTCCTCCGTCCTTTCCAGATCACGGGCATCAAGGTCATCAAGGTCATCAAGGATGGCAAGAACGGCATGAACGAGATCATGCCGACTTTCCAAGAGATCAACAGCATTCGTATCCGCCTCATCAAGGTCCTCCGGGACACGCCGGTCCTCCAGGACACCAAGGGCATCCAGGACGTCATCCACCTCCCCACTGGAATCGTGGCCCTCCTCCTCCTCATCACAATCGCGGAAATACCATGTGCAGCAATATGGGAAACAACATGACTATGGGCCCACCACATCCACGTGACAGAATGGGAATGGGTCGTCATCCCCGCCAAGGACCATTTGATCGTTCGAACTTTGACCATTCGCATCCACAGCACCCACAGCATCCACAGCAGCAGCAGCACCCGCAGCAGCAGCAGCAGCACCCACAGCAGCATCCTTCGGAGAGGCAATTCGATCACCAATTTGACAATCGAGATAGAAACTTTGATCGCCAACCAATGGATCAGCAATTGGATAATCAAGATGGAGAAAACAATCAATACTATGGCCCCAGCAAGGATGGTCCACATGAGGACCGTCGTGATGGACGTGATGGACATGATGGGGGAGATCCTCATGAGGACCATAAGGATGACGACGAAAGAAAGGGCAGGATGGACGACAGGGAGGAGAAGCGAAGGAGTCAAAGTAGAGATGGCAGGGCGACAAGGAGTCACAGTAGAGATGGCAGAGCTCAAAGAGGTGAACGAGCCGACAGAGCTGACAGAGGCGACAGAGGTGATAGAGGCGATAGAGGTGAAAG
This sequence comes from Thalassiosira livingstoniorum, assembly GCA_036939595.1. Lineage (NCBI taxonomy): Eukaryota > Bacillariophyta > Thalassiosirophyceae > Thalassiosirales > Thalassiosiraceae > Thalassiosira > Thalassiosira livingstoniorum. The sequence goes on along the minus strand of JALLOT010000408.1, from coordinate 19,477 downwards.
ATCTGGAAGGAGTCATAGTAGAGATGGCAGGGCTGATCGAACTGAAAGATCTGGAAGGAGTCACAGTAGAGATGGAAGGGATAGGGATCATCGTCGTAGTCAACATCGCAGTGAGCATCGAAGTGAGCATCATCGAGAAAAAAGTGAAAGAGGTGAAAGAAGCTCATCGAGGCATTCGAGAAGGCAATCCAATGAAGACGATCGAGCCGACCGTGATGGCAGAGCTGATGGAGGAGAGAGAGGTGAAAGGGGCGAAAGAGGTGACAGAGAGGGGAAAAATGAAAGCGAAGAACTCAAAGATGATGACCGAAGGAGCACAGATGCAAGTCAAGAGAAGAAAAGTAATAGGGATAGAAGTAGAGAGAGGAGCAGAGGAAGAGATAGAAGCAGGGAAAGGAGCAGGGAACATGATAGGGATAGGAGTAGGAGCAAGACCAAAGAGCGGAGTGATGGTAGCGGAGACGACAGAGGTAGTAGAGAGAACAGGGAAGACAGAGATGGCAGAGAAGGCACTGCTGGTCGCAGCAGGGAGCAAAGCCGTGACAAAGACCTCGCCAGAGATCGGGACCATCATCGTGACGGGGATAGGGAACATGATCGAACCAAGGATAAGGAAGGTGAAACTAGAGATCGTAGCAGAGATCGCAGAGAAGCTAGAGGCGGAAGAGAACGGAGCAGAGAACGCAGTAGTCACGGAAGCCATCACCGTCATAGTCATAGTCATCACAGCAAGCGCCACAGATCTTCTTCTGGGCATAGCCGTGATAGACATCGACGTAGGAGGAGCGAGAGCCATCACAGTCCTCATGACAGAGAGACTGATGGAAAGTACGAGAAGAATCTTGAGGATGATGCAATGATGAAAGATGTTGATGATTCTACGGACTCTGGATTGAAAAATGATGTTTCAAAAGAGTCCGATGCCAAAGAAGAGAGGTCCAAAGAGGACGATGATAAGCAAGAGGTGTCCAAGCCAGAAGTTGATTCAATGAGGAGGAGCCGATCTCACGAACGACCGAGCAGAGACAAAGAGGATACCAAAATGGAAGTCGATCCCAGAGAGACCAATCGTATCGATCACGAAAACGAAGCCAACCAACAAGACAATGAAAATAATCCATCCCAAGAGTCTCAAGAGTCTCATAGACCTGATCGCGAAAGATCCCGTGATCGATCCCATGGACGAAGTCGCGATAGATCTCGTGATAGGAGACACAGTGACAGACATGAGCGAAGCGAAAGAAGTGACAGACACGAACGAAGTGATAGGAGTGACAGAAAACGCGATCGAGAATCCAGCCGCGAAGATAAAGAGAGGAGACATCGTGACCGCAGTGACCGTGATGGAAGAGATGGAAGGGACAGGGCTCGAGAGAGAGGAGATAGGGATAGGCATAGAGATCGTAGTGGTAAGCGCTGCAGGCATGAAGAGGGTTCAAGAGATGGGCGAGATGAACGAGATAGAGGGCACGAGCGTGCGTCATCTCGTCGTCGCGACGGTGATGATCGTCAGAATGACCGTCAGAATGACCGATCTGACTTTCATGATAGAGATAATGCCAATGAAGCCGAGGAGCGAGGCGGCGGCGGTGGCGGTGGCGGTGATCCTCCTCCTCCTCCCAATGCCAGAGACGACCGACATGATGGAATGAACTTAGTCCGTCCTCCAGGCAGAAAGTATGATCGATTTGGTAATCCAGTGTTTGAACGATTTGATCGTGGTCCTGAGAGAGCCATGGAGAGAGGTATGGAAAGAGGAGATTGGAATCAATATGGTCGTGATGGTCGTGATGGTCGTGATGGAAGGGATTGGGATAGACGCGGTCCTCCTCCACCACGAGGGTTCCCGCCTCATCAAGGACGTGGTGGTGGTGGTGGGCGGCCTTCTTTTCCACCACATCAACGTGATCGCGACCGAAGGCGTTAATGACGGCAGGCGTTGCAAATGACCCTGTGTTATTTTGATCTTTTCTCATCTTTTGTGAGGTGTTTGATATTTCAGGGTAATTTACATCATTTCAAATCACAGAATGATGTCCAATATTGTTTGCTTTGTATTGATTCATTTTGTTATATTGGTTGGTAGCCAGAGTGGCCGCTGGCAGCTGAAGGTCATTCATTCTTTCTTCGGGCACATCTACAGCCTATGCATACTGCAACATTCTTCCAGGGGAAGCAGAATAATCTTCGCGAAGAAGTAGATGCAAATGAGAAGTACTACGACTTACGAGGTAAAGTGCAAGGACAAGCAAGATGCAAGAGTGTTCAAGTGTCAGTGAATCGCCACCAAGCTTTAGTCGACTTAAAAAACTTAGAAATTATACATGAAATGAAAAACACACTTCTTGAAAGAGCAGGACGTGATTTTTGTTGAATTCTCATCTTTGTTTTAACTTCTTGCAGGTTTCCAAATAACCAAGGCCTGAGAGATCTTCTTTGAGTTACAGTCTCTGAACAGTCTTTTATTGTGTGGGTAGCCATACGTGTGAATGAAGCATCGACTTCCGTATCAAAGGGTTTGCAATATCAAGGGAATTCACGGAGTTTACGGAGGTGTTGAATTGTAAATTCCTTTCATCTACCGAAAAATGCGAAGCATCACGCGACAAAGTAACTCTATCTTTACTCATCAAACTATTTCAAAGACTATCTCCCGTTTGATGACAGTGTCAAGTTGAGAAATCCCAATCGATTTTCTAAACTTGACAGCAAGTTCATTTGTTCGATTTCAAGCAGTCGTCAGATGGGACACGTTTCTGAAGAAGTGACTCAATATTATTAGAATGCTTGGCGACAAGCTCTATTTCCCTAAGCATGAAAAGTGCCCATACCTCTCTCTGCTAGACAAGGAAAACTTTGTTCGTGCAAATGAAACATGTGGAAGAGCTTGGACTCTGTCCGCATCGCTTTGATCACGTTGATGTAATTGATTGTTTTTGACGCGATAGACAATATAGCAGCCCCAAGAGTAAGTACCTCAAGTCCCTTTGGCTCGTCCTGTGTCATTTAGCACATCAAACTACGAAGGGAAGCAATCCACAGCCAGAGTGCCTCATCAATAGCTTTAACGCCTCGTCTCAGTCAGTGTCACACAAGATGTAGATACACTCGATTTTTCTATTCCATCAAGCCACTCTGGCATAGCCATCTTTCATTTCATGTTTCACACTCTTGCATTGTATGGGACGCATAGCTTCTATTCAGGATAGTTTGCAGCTCCATGTCGAAAACAGGGACCCACAAAAATCTATTGAATATATGCAATTGTAAAATGTCTGCATCATGAAACTGATTGGTGACGAGCCCTATAAAATATGAAATCAAAGGAGAACTCAGGAAGACGCAATAACAAGTAATTTGTTTTTGTTGAATCATCCAGTTATTGAGACAAAGTCAGCGTAAAAAATTAGAAATTTATGAAAGACTTATCTCTTTTTAGACCTAATTACTAAAGAATTCGAATTCCTATTCAATATCACAACATTGATAGTCATTTGAAAGTTGAGCCACCAAAAGCAGGTTAAGGTGTGAGTAAAAATCAATCAGAAATTCTACTGTAATTGAAGTGTCTGTGGTTTGATTGAGACCCACTTCGGCAAAATAATGCATCAGCTGGGAATATAAGCCAACAGAAATAATTACTTTTCGAAAGAGTTATCTATTCAAACCTAAAAAATTGTTTGATTGAGAAAATTAACAAAGCAACATCCTTTGCAATAGAGGTAAAGAAACTCCAGTGGATCATTTCTTGTGAAACTGATCATGAAGGAAGTGAAAGAAAATGAAACCTACTGCTCAGAAAAAAAACAATCAATTCAAATCAAGTGGCAACAAAAATTTATGAAAGTAATCACTACTCCCAAACCAAAGCCAAATTTTAAAAGAAATAAAAAGGTCTTAAAGAGATAGTGACAAGAGTTTAGGGCAAAAACCAAGATGCATGGATCATACAAAGCAAGGGATGTTGTGTTCATATGCATTTAAACAAGCATAGGTGGAAATTGTACAAAGAAAATAGTATTCCACTTGTGCACAAGAATAGAGAAAGGTGCACTGGTCATTTGTGTTTTAATATTTTGCACTTGTAGGAGTGCAAAATTGCTCAATATCAATACAGACTCAGAAATTTTTTCCACCAACTTAGGAATTTGGCACTGCTTGGCCCCTCCAACCTCTGAGTGCAATATCATCACATCATGACTGGTAAAACTTTTTGTCAAGCCATCATTCCATGAGAGAGCACCAACCTTGAGCACCCTGAGCTTTGGCTAGTGTGTTGTATGAGGAACCAAGAGGAAGTAGTGAGGTCATTGTTTTCCTCTCTTTTGAACTTAAGTATTGTAGTAAGAGCTGGATAAGAGCTGGATATGTCTTGTACTTGTGAAACCAATTATTGTAAAGTGATTTTACCAACTCTTAAAACATTATGAAGTGTATTGGATTCCTACATTGAAGGATGTACCTTGTGGATTCACCCTGAAGTCCACAGCTGGCATAGACATTCTGGATTCATGGGTAAAGCAGAGAAATGTGGTAATTGGTACCACAACAGTGATTAGCATGTTTGGTAAACCAGGAAGAAAATAAAGCTCCCCTTGACTTTGCCACACTTTCTAGGTCTTCCCAATCAATGGTATGAAAAACATAGGAAATCATCTTCTTGGCATCAAAGACATGATGAGCTACACCTTTGTCCCACATGGAGTAGATTGGATGTTTTGGCAAGCCCAAAATCTTTTTGGTCATGACTTGGGTTGTTATTCCTTCAAAGGGGAATAATTTGGGAGCAAATGTATCCAAATTGAGAGCATGAATAAAAGAATCTTTGGCTAGTGCATTGCAAAAACAATCCCTCTTCTGATCTGTAGTGAGTTGAGACCAGCATAAGACTTTATCCTAATGGCTCTAGACATAGTGAAATGTCACATTGCATGAGATACATTAAATGGTGTTTTTAAGTGAACCAAGCAAATTGGGTTGAGGTTGATATTCTTTCATAGATTTTATTGGATTATTACCATGAGACAAAGTTGCCTTGTTATCAACACCAATCCTTGCAACCAAACCAGGAGGTATCACCTATTTTGTGGCCAGAAAAAGAATCAGATTGGTCAGTACAGATTCAATGCACTCTTACTGGAAGATGTCTGCTCATAGACTCCTTTCAGCAGCTGAAACAACTCTGCATTTAAATCTGTTTCATGTTCATTCAACCACAACTGCAACTGAGCAAACAGCACAGATAGAGCTATTTTCTGTGACTACATTAATGATTGACATCAAAGGGCTAATACTAGCATAAATACACTGGCAAATATCTGAAATGAAGAAGACTTTATTGTATTTTCTGTATCAATAGTTTTGTTTCAGTTGGGAAGAAGTCAAAGCCAAGAATGTAATAATTGAGCTCATAATCAATAGATATTTGTCTTCAAATTCCACGGTGACATAAAAGAGACTACATTGGTGACATAAGTTTATAAACTATGTGTCCATTACCAAAAACCACAGAGGTGAAAGGACTTAGCAAGGAGATGTCCTTCATTTCCTACTTCAATTTGAAGGATATCATATGCATGGTTGAGAAGACTATGGTATTTCTTTGAAAGACATCAAAACTGCTTTCACATTTTGAAATTTTGAAATTGATTCCCAGTTCCCAGATAGGGAAAGATGTGGAAGTATATACCATCCCTGTTGGCTTCAAGCTTTTTGGACAAAATCAAAATGATACCCATCCCAAACCTAATATAATGGAACCCTGAGCACAAAAAATGAGCCACACATCCATTTGATGAAGTGGATGCTTCTTCAGATTTTCTGCTCTTTCTAGAGCCTGATTATGAATCCTGGTATCAGCATGAGTTGCAAAGTCTCCATCAGAATAGAAGTAGACTTAAAGAAGGGTCTTGGTGGATTTTGTCACAGCCATCAACTTTATCACAACTTTGGATCCACCTGATCAAGGCATTGTCGAGGTTTTAGAAGGTATTTGTTCTAGAGTTTTGATATTGGCTTTGCCACTCCTGAATTTCCATGCTATTCCGTAGCCATGGGGCATGGGGTTTCTTTGGTTTGAGAAAGCCACCAATAGCTTGTACAGGAGCAATTTGTTTACTAAATAAAATGAACCAATATATCACAGATTTCACAGCTAGTGCAGGAATTAAAAAGTAGGCACTGCAGTTAAGGGTGATATACGTTGGTAGTATACCATATACGTACAGATACAACACACCCTCATTGTACATTTGGTGACTTTGCTCTATGAAGAAATGAAAGAGATTTAGTTTCTCATTGATAGTAGTGGGGGTGTATAGCTGATGGAGAGCTTATAAAAAGTGTTTAATTAATTAATTTGTCATTATATATTGACCACGACTAGATTTGATTCAGTTATATCAGATTAGATTGGATTGGGTTGGATTAGATTAGATATTATAAGATTTATTAGATTATAAATTAGATTAGATTTGATTATATTAGGTTTCATCAGATGTGATATTAGATTAGATTAGATTAGATTAGATTAGATAGGATATTAGATTAGACATCAAATTTGATTAGATGGACTAGATTAAATTTGATTAGATATAAGATTAAATATTAATATTATATCAGATGATATGAATTAAGACTAGATAGATCAGATTAGTTCATATTAGATTAGATTATTTTGTATTAGATTAGATTAGTCTGAATCACTACTAAATAATGGTTTGGTGCCACTAATAAGTTTTAACAAAATGACATAATCAAGGAAGACAGAAGTGGGGATCAAGTACACAAAACACAGACTTTACAGTGAAACTAATCTCTTTTGAAAGTATTTAATTCAAGATATTTCAGAGAAAGCATTTCCAAAGTCAAACACAGAATCACTGGGATTAAGTGAAACAAAAAGCTTTGTAATTGGCCTGTGTTCTGTATGATCTATTGGTATGTCTTTGGTCTTTGGTGGAACATCTTTGGGAAGAAGTAATCACTTTATGCTTTTTGTTTTTCAAGCTAAATCATGTAGGATAGGACTTAGTGATTGGATGGAATGTCCCAACAAATTGCAAGGTTTTAGGAACAGTACTCTAACAATCAATGGTATGTTATGGCTCCATGAAGGGTGGTTACTTACTCAAGTCAGAAGTGAAAGGTTAAGGTTAGTTTGATTGTATCTCATTGGTGTGACATAGGCACTAATCTGAGATAGCTATTAAGCTCCAGATTACATCATGGATTGATTAATTATGATTTCACTGATATTAACTCTAGAAGCATTGCCTGAGTTGACCCTTTTCCTAGTGAAGGAAATGTTCACTGTTCGAGTACTGACATTGCCCCACATACAACAGGTAATGTATGGCATCTATCCTGCGTACTGAAGTCTGCTGTAGACATGAATGCTATTCAACATCTGATGTCTGTACAAGATTGAATCAACCTGTGCCAAACTTAACTCTGATCTGAATACATACCTACAATAGGAACTATGTATGTATGTATTGAGTCTGCCACGTAATTCCTTGTTTCAGGCAACATGGTTGGAGGTAGTTTCTCCAGGGCTGGAGGTAGTATTTACTTTAGCTTCCCAGGAGGGAGCTTGGGCCAACAAGGGTTTTTCAATTTTATTTTCCCTTTCAAAATGAATCTTTATTTTAAGCTCACAATTATTCCATCCAAATCAGAATCAAACTATTTTTATTATTAGATCTAATACGTAGTGCTTGTGGCACATTGTGTTCAATCACATTTTACTACAAGAAATAACCACAAACAATGAACAACAATGGCAGTGAGAATCAAACAAGGCATGTACAAAGCAAGTGATACAGAATGCAGAAGCCTTTGTTATGATCCTCCAATTTGTTTCATTCTAAACAAGAACTTGATGGAGAGTATCACCACAAGTACAGTATCTCTGTACACCAATGACAAGGAAAGTGAGAAAAACACACTTTATGCCCCAGTGTGTGTGGATTTCTACATGGTTTTCCTACAGCAATCTTAGGCTACCCTTTTCAAGAAGGGTCATATTGAAAATGCTAAGAGCCACAAAGCCAGTGCAAATGAAACCACTAGGAACCTTGCAAACTTCCATGGTAATCAGAACAAGGGTGCAGAGCTACAAGAATCTGAAAATTTTACATCACCTAGTGGGAGGTGGCTATCCAGTCAAGTTTCAAGTTGTTGGAGTCATTGCTGGTGCCCAAGAGTCATGCCAAGTGAACCACCATTGTTACCAAGATGGTTGAATGCTACCAGCAGTGCCACTGCAAACATGTGTGTATCTACTTGCAGTGCAATGGCACGGCGCTACAAGCTACATACATGCATAACAGCTTGAACAAGCTGCTCTGCATGCTGATTCAAGTGGTGGTGTTGCACTTGCAAGAATTCAAAGGGTACCTCAAGTACCTGCTGCACAAGTTTGTTGGCACCCATCAGGACAAGCCCCTTGACAAGACAGAGCTCTGTGCCAGCAAGTGGGAGCAACTTTACAGAGTTGCACAGTTTACAGTCATAGCAACCAATGTCAGCATGCTTGTTGACAAGTGCAAGCAAATTAAGCTGATCAACAAGGTCAATGCCAACAGCAGTAACAGTGGAAGCCACCATTCAAGCAAAAAGGTGACAGCTGATAAGAAAGGTGGTGGCAGCAGCAAAGGCATTGATGTCGGCCATTTGCTGACAATTTTTTTGCAAACAATGCAAGAATGTGGGGATCAAAGATTGGACCCACAACACCGCCAACTGTCACCAATTTGATGTTGACATCAATCACAAAAAGGCTAGCAGCGGTCATGGCAATGAAGCCAGCAGTAATGACAAGGACCATTGCTGTGCCTTTGCTCAAAAGCAGAAGTCTCAAGTCAAAATGGCAAAAGACTTGGAAAAATGAGCAAGCAGCTCTAAAAGTTCTGTCTTATCAACAATGACTCAACTGACAAGGAGAGTAGATGAAGGTGCCGGCCTATTCAGCTGATCAAAAAAATAAGATATTGCCACATCCAAAAATATTTGGTTGAAGAATTTTTCAATTCTTTTACATTTGACTCTCAAGTAAGCTAGTAGATAAAGTATGAGTGGTGATCTGGTAGTCACATCACTTTGGCAAATTCAATTCCCCAAATATAGTCAGCATCAACTGTAAACCCAGAGATAGTTGGTTCCATTTCCCTAACATATCAAACATAAAATAAGACAGAAGCCAAAATTTTTGAAGTCAATTGATAAAAAACTTTCTCCTATTCTCAAGACAGTGATAGGTCACATCTCTAGTGTTGCCCAATGAGCTCCCTGCTTTGAATCTTTACATAACTGGAGATTGTCAATGGGAAAAGGTTGTGGCTTTGAGATGGCAAAGAACCTGATGAAAAGAGGAATTTCACACTGTAATCAGACTTCCTGCCATTGTAATGAACACAAAAAGTAAGATTAAGGATAATTGTAATGATACAAGTAAAATTGTACTAATTGCATGTTGCATCTATTGAAGTTTTTGGGGCTGTGGTGGTAGTATCATAGGTAGGTGTGGAGAAATGTTACAGCAGATGAAGGAAGTAATTCATCATCATGTTAGCTCACCAGACACCTTTAAAAAAGTATGAAAAGTCTGATATAAGCTAAATGGACAAGATTTTTTGACTGATGAGAAGTTAAAAATGAAAGAATGGAGATGATAGCATGACCAAGTACCTAACAAAGGTGGAGAAAAGATGGGTGTCACATGCTAGTATTGGTTGGCGTAAGACGAATCTTTTGTAAAATAATATGATCTTATTTCTTGAAATATAAAAATAAAAAAAAATAGATGTATGAAAGTATATGAAGAGATTTAGATTACAGCCAACTTTTGTACTCAATAAGATTTTGAGTTTTGCTGGGCTGTTCAATGCCAAGTGGCAAGGACAAGCATGAAGTTTCTACCAAAACAGTTGTGTGATTGTTGGATACAGAAATGTGGAGAATGTTGTTCACGAGAAGAATCAATGAAGAATAATAAGTAAATACAAATTAATGAGATAACCATACATTTATTTATGACACATGCTTGTGCAAAATTGATCTGCTACTAAAAATGAAAAATATGGAAGACATGTTGTTGGTGCTTGTTGGTTGTTTTTGATATTGTTATGTGTTTTTGGCATGGTTTGTTCTTAATGCAACACTAATTTTTTACTGTTTATATATAAATAATAGCATGTTACTCTACCTTGTAGTGAACAGTGACATAATGATTCCAAAAAATACACCACATCTATCTACCAACAATACTGCCTAGTCTACCAAGTCAAACCAATGTACAAAGATTGATGGTCATTGTATGATGTATGATACTGGTTATTGGTAGTATGCATGGTAGTCTAGGTTGGACAAATACAGAGGAGTAGAGTATTTTTATGATATAAAATTTCATTTATTAATGTCTGTATATAAATTGACCCTACCAAAGTAATTTCAGTATTAAATACAAGAGTATATTACAATCTAACCCTTGTTTATCACTAATCTGTCACCAATGATCTGCTACTATATTGAATTACTTCGTGTAAGCAATGTGTTTTGGGTGGTTATCATTATCAATGTGGAATTGTGCACAACAAAAGAACATTCTGTTATCAGTGAATTAAATGATTATATTCAACTTGACTTTGAGAGAAGAATCTAAATTTAGACAGAATTAAATTTTTGATATAGACATACATCAATTTTGAAAAACATCACATTTTTGTTCAACATATTAAATTCATTTTAAAATTGGGAAACTTTTCAAATTAAAGGAAGATTTGAAAGAAGTGGAAATTTAGAAAAAATAATGTTTCTTGTTAGTCTGCTGTAAAATCACTGTCGAGTTCTCCACTTACTGTAACTGGTATATTCCTTCAAATTATTCCAGCAATTAATTTGAGACCCCCATTTGCTCAGCATTTAATTGAATTTATGTTTGTGCTGTTGAAATTCGTGCAAAGCAATTATTAATTTTTGTACTTGTACTCCAATCACTATTTACCAGGGATCTACCTTAAAAATTATGCTTTGATATTTATTTGGATCTTCATAGTTTTGAACAAGAGTGCTGATTTCTTGGTTGATGTTTTAAAGTAATGTCACACCTCAAATTTCATTCCATGACTCAAAACAGTATATTATTGGTGCCTCATCCACTTGACAAAAGAGTCTTTGAGTTTTGATTTAGCAATACATTGTTTTGTGCTCAGTGAAAGATATCAATGAATTTGCCCATGTATTGTGTTGTTGTGTTGGATCACTCCTTGTATGATTACTTGTATAAGATTCGATCAAATCTTTTCACTCTTCCTGTATGGACAGGAGATTATAAAACTTTACAGTCCCAAGGTAGAAGAGTGATTAGAATTTAGAACTTTTTTCTGTTGATCCTTAAAAGAGTTCTATAGTCATCTCTAAAGCTATCTTTTCCCTGACAGCAATTATGCTCCCAGTGATAAGAAATTGATTTCAAGCTGCACAATTTTTCCTACCAATACGTACGTATTTTGATTGCTAGTTGATGTCTGAGAGAGTATAATATGATCAGTTCTGGTGATTGAAACATTTTTATTAAAATATTTGTATTTCATCCCAAACATAAAGAATAAATTGCAATAGGTCATTACTTCTATCAACTGCACACTACCAGCGGGGGAAACCATTTGAATGTCAACTTTAAAAACAGAAGTTGTAGCTTTTAAACAAGATAGACAAAAATGCACAAATTATGCATCAAGATGGTAAAAATATGATCTGATTAGTTAATACCAAATGTTGCCATTGACCAGGGAGAATTTTTGACACTCAGCAAACCAATGACCCATGATAATATTATTTTTTTTGTGAATGTTCAGTAATAATCATGAAGCATTATTGTTGCTATTGGTACATTGTATACTGGCTTGAAAATCTTTTGATCATTCTGCTTGCAAGTGGTGGGATCAGGGAGCTTCATCTCTCCAAATAGGTTGTTTTTCACAGCTTTTAATTTTAAATTCTCCCTTTCAATAAAAAATATCTTTATATCTTTCTTCCATTATAATATATTTGATGGTTTGGTTCATTGTTTCTGTTAACTTATACATTTTATTATTTAAATTTATCCCATTTTCTTTGAGTTGAGTATCAAAACAGAAGACCAACAGCAAAAAAATGTCTTTTAATTTTTATGGCAAATAAGTGAATGCGTCTGGATTTTTCAAAACAATCATCTTCTCTATGAAACAATGCCAGATCAATAGCAAATTAACTTTGTATGTGAATTATTAAAGTCCTTTTTTGGGATTTTAGACATCATAAACACAGAATAAATTGAGTGCTGTACTAATAACAAATCTGTTTCATTTCTATTTGTATTGGTAGAAAATGATGAAAACTGTTTGTTCAGCAGTCGCAGTTTATAATCCAAAAAAATTCGTTTGGTTGTATTTTTTGAATTCTATCTGAATTGGTGGAATATCATACGTAGTTTTGTTTCAACTTAATCCTATCACCCCTGTCCAGGATGTTTTTTTTTCTCAATATTTCATTATTAAGAAAAAATGGTGGATGAGATAAAGCCAATATTCCAGGAGACCAGAGGAGACTGCACCATGATAATCATTGTTCAAGATATGGCTGGTGTAAAATGTATTTTCAGTGTAAGAAATCAGTAATGTACCCAGGCATTGCTCACGACGGGCGCATTTTTTTGTTTCTTATAATACGTCAAAAACACCATCTGGCGACATTTCAAAGAATCTGTATGATGATTGGTTTATGTTATGGCATGGCATGTGTGCATTTAATGCTTTCATAATACGGAAACATTCAACCAATTCGCTGCTCCAGATGCATGTCCAAGTTGTAGATTTGTGCAGCACACCATGTCACAAAAATGAATAGAAATGCGCTCACCCAAAAATGAAACAAATTTCAAATAAATTTTGTGATCCATCAACCAGCTTCCTCATACAGATGTGCACACTCCAAGTATATCGCTTTGTTTTCTATTTGCTTTTTGTCGCATAACATTGCGGGCTCGTTGAACTTGCGATATTTGTTGTCAGCAAAATAAATGCGAACATGGTTAATTTCGTTTCAAACGGGCGAGACTAGCAACCAAATAGATGACTCGATGCACAGAGTTACCAGCCCGTATCATAATTCGATTTCAATTCTATTGTTAGACGGCTTTCATTGCCAACTATTCCTTCTCCCCAGAGCAATTACTCGCGCAATCGGAACAAGCCGCGCCTTTAGCTCAGACAACGGCGAACATTCCAATGGCAGCCCGAACACGTGCGAATGCATCAATCGTTTGTATTCTTCGCAGTGTGATTAACACGGCAATTTTCACGACAATAAAATCATTCGAAATAGGTGTGGAAGAGAGTTCGACAATCTGTTTTTAACTGGAAATATCTAATTTATCACATTTTGCGCGTTTGCGTAATCAACATTGCCTCTCTTCCATTCGGTTCCAATATCTGCACGAGCGTTCTCTTAAGAGCTGACTGTCCAATGCAGGGATTCCTTCCGTTTCGAAGCGTGTTGAAGTTTTCTATACATGTGCACCTCTCGTATCAACCTAAGTACAACCTACAAAGACGCCGACACCACATCTGAACTCGTCGGCGAATCTTGGATTCCATTTACAAGGACATGGAGAATGCCGCCTCTTCAAGTCCAAGAGACATTGAAAAGTTTGCCTCTTCCAAAGGTTGGGACATGAAAAATTCACTGTCTTTTTCTTCCTTGGCCTTCTTCAAGTTTCGTTGCCTCAAGTTGGAGTTCTTGCGGACGCTTCCCTTGACGGTCCTCATGCGGCCCCACTCGTTGTGGTTGTCGGCTTGGGCGGCAGTTTCGGAGGCGGCGATGGCGGCGATGAGGAGGGCGAAAGCAAAAGACTTCATTTTTGATGTGTGGGTTTGGAAAATTTGTGAAAAATTGAAGGGGAGGTTTGTGGATTGGTTGAGGTGACTTTTCAATTGATTGAATTGAGGAATTGTGAGACTTCGCTTAAAAACTGGTCTGAATTCTGAATTGATGCCGCCATGCATACTTATGCATACTCCTAAGTACATCTAGGTACCATATTGTAGTCATTATGCTGAATAGATACTTCTCTTAGTAAGGGGATGTGTCGTGGCCGTCGTGGCCACTTTTTGTATGGTACAAGGCCAATTTGCGAGCTACCTAGAGGTAAGTAACTAGTAAGTACTAAGGTACAATACCATCTACTTTTAAGTAAGTACTTACTTCTACTTAGTAATCTCTGAAAGTCTCGGATATCGCACCGGTTTCAGCGAAATTGTGAGAAGACACACATTAAAAGATTTATGTAAATTTGTCCTTTTCAATAAGCCCAGAAGCATTTCCGTTACAAGATTTTTTCTGGTTCCCCAACAGAATTTCTACCTATCTATCTATGTAAAATTGCAAAAATAAATTTATACGTACGTATGTATTAGTATTATTTTTACTTACTACTTAATTGAGAGCATGTTATTATGTACATCTCAAACAAACCATCCACGTCACTTATGCATTTTTAAGATTAAGAGTTGTTCCACCTTCTTTTCTGGCGAGCAAAGGCTTATTAGTACCATCAAATACGAGTATTTCGATTGAATGTGCTTCCTATTTTTTTCTCAGTACAATAATCTATGTAGGTGATACTCTACTCGTCGGTAAGTAGTACATACATACCTACTTATCATGCACCGTAAGTACCTGAAAATTGCAAGTAATTACGTACGACAACTGGAAACTCCCTTTGCATACGAAAAAAGGCAGCAATCAATGAATGTAAAGTTTCTATTGAATTCAGTTTTATCACAAGCAAGGAAACAGGCAATAGCAGGCAATCACTGCAACAACAGAATCATGAATCATGTCTCATATTCACTTCAGCAAGATCAACCAGGATGGCAATCGCCTCTTAGAAGTATTTCCTTTAAAAATTTACAGACTCTTAAAGGTTTCTCTTTTCAATAACTTTGGTACATGATCATTGCCAAAAATCATGAGGTGTCACAAATGGAATTGTTGGTCTGATTAAAACTGGCTAAAAGTAGGTGAAGTTAAATAACCTTTTATCTCAAAAACCATGTCATGGATGGAATGTAAAAAAATTACATGCTGTGGCACAACATGTTATGTGTTACTAGAAAATGCAAGAAAAAAATGCAGAGAAAAGTTTTTGAATTTTTTATATTGTTTTCGAAATAAAACTCAATAAGTTATTTAATGCAAGTATAAATGTATTGCTCTAGCAAATGAAGTTTCTTATCTAAAATTACAGAAACTAAGCTGAATTTTACCCACTTTTTATGTACACATGGTATTTATAATACTGATCCCATGTATTCAAATAAAACAAACAAACATTTCATTCATTGATTCTTATGTATTTTCATAATCCATCCTTCCTCTGAAAAAGCAAATGAGTTTAGTTGCAGTTATATATGGTAAATTTTGTTACATATGGTCTACTGTCCAACACCACATGAATTACTTTTTCCAAGAAATAAAAGATAAAAAATGCTATTTTGCTCAATATTATTTTGAAATTTTTAGAACCAAATCAATTTTCATCTTTAAATTGCATTTTTTGTTACTATATACTACTATAGATAGTCACAGAGAAAGTATTGTAGTCATTAGCTATCTATACCATACATCAAAAGTCATACTAACCACACTCACCCCAAAAACTAAAAATAATAATAACATTGAAACCAAGATACTTCCATTACATACATAGTTTGCTATGTAATAATAAGTGCAATACCTATTAGGAAGACCTACTTAGGAATACATAAGGATCAAGTAAGATGGGTTCATATTAGCAAACATATCTACCTCAGTAACTACCCCATGTTGTATGCCCTATAAAAAAACTATCCAACCATGACAACATCCTTCAATTAGGCATGCCACAATATCAGTGACCACTGTCTTTCCACAAGATTTCCTGCTGCTAGTTTTACCTCCTGAGCCTGAGGAAGGCAATATTTCATCAACATCCACTAGAGGTGGTCATTATTTGATGATGCAACAACAATATCACAACAGCTCTTGCTGCTGTCAACATTGTTAAGGAGATATTGTCGTTGCATTGGGAATTTGCCACCTCTGACAGATGTTGATGACCTAACACATTCTTTAGGCCATAAAGTCAATGTCAAAATTAGGAGATTTTGTGAGATTGCAGTGGTTGTTGAGATCATGATGAGTCAATCTTTTGGAACTTTGTCATGGTCCAATAGATTTTTATTTCAGGGCATACAACATGGGACACAGGATAGATAAGTATGTATTGTGTACCTTTTGGAAAGAAAGCAAATAACATAGGTAGAAAATAGGATTTCTACAAAGACTAAATCCTACCTGTTGTAGAATTCTTATGTAAAGTTTTGTATGTAAATGAGTGTATCAATAACAATTTTCCACCTAAGTACCCTAAAAGGATTATACATTGAAACATATTGGGACATTAGATTTTTGATGGAGACATATTCTAACACATTCTTTAAGCCATAAAGTTAATGTCGAAATTAGGAGATTTTGTGAGATTTCATTGGTTGTTGAGATCATGATGAGTTGAATGAAAGTAGTAAAATGAAATTCAAAATAGAAGAAGTATTCTGACTTCTAAAACTTCTATTTTTAGGACTTATCCACTATTGCATTAGCAAGGTTCAGCAGGGACCTAAGCTGGAGTTATGGCTTTCGGCCTTCTAGCCTTCATCAGAGGTTTGCTGATCCTTGATTTACATGTAGTATCAACACAGTAAAACACGTAAAAAGCAAGGGATAAATGAAAGGTTAAACAAGCATAGGAAGCTTGAAAAAACCAAACACAGGGACTGTAGTCTTGTAACCTATTTGAGAACTTAGCAGTGCGCTTGATGCAAATAACAAAGAAAAGAAAAAGTTTTTTTCAAAGGTCAAATTCTGCAGCTTAGCTGCAGAATTTGAGCTTTGAAAAAAATTGCCGGGGCCTACTAGTTGGCTTGGCCGTTTTCCAGTTGTCGGCGAAGCCTTTCGGCTACGTTCACCCCCGGCTTGTTGCAAATTTTTCTTACTGAAAAAAGATTTCCAATGTTGGGATGGCGATGGTAACAAGTTACCATGCCATCGATGGGCAGGCGATCGTTGGTATGGTTGGTGAGCAGATTTAAAGGTGTTTCACCCCGAGGGGTGAAAACCTTTTCCCTAAACAGTTTTTGGATGAGTGAGGATGGCGGATCCTGCTGCTGATATGGCAGGTGAAGGAAGAGTTTGCGGTTGGCATCCTCACGTTTCTTCATTTTCCGTTTCTTTCTCTCATCTGCAGTGAGTCCTTTGAAATGCTCAGCATTTTGGACGCCAAGGACAAACAAGGGCACGATCGTATCACGGGAGTAGCCACGACGGAGCAATCTGTCGTAGAAGTTCTTGATGTGATGCTGCACTCTCTCGATGTCAGTGCAGAGGAAGATGATCCTTAGCAGTTGGCCGAAGATCAGACCTTTTAGTACACCAGGCGAGTGTGCAGACTTCGGCGGAATATATAGATGTAAAGCCATTGGCTTTTCATAAAGGTCTGTGACTAATCTGTCACCTCGGATGGTAATAACCATATCCATATAGTTGACAGAATTTGACGGTTCGGTGAAGATCCATTGTAGGCCATGGGAGTTTGTTTCTGCCACGAATTCCTCCCATTTTTGTTGATTGAGCACTGGATCGTCCACCGGATTCCAAATGCCAATGAGATCATTGAGGAAACGCCGAAGGAATTCCAAAAAATCAATCCAGTTCTGAAGAGCTGTCTTGTCCATCGTCAGAGCCACATGTAGATTTGCCGACGGTGGGGCAGGGCACATTCCCATGGCCATGCCGCAGATTTGCTTGGCAAAGGCGTTCCCGAATTTCATGATGTTGCTGTACATCACTATCTTCAGCGCCTCAATTAATGCGCACGGACTGTAGTCAAATCGTCGCTTGGTTTCTGGCAGCAGAAGATAGTCGGAGATGGTACGGAGGCAGTGTTCAGTGTTGATGCTTGGGTACATCGCCTTAGCATCAGCGGTGAACAATTTTGCACCGGGCTTGACTCGGACAGTGTCAAGGAATTCTTTCAGCTCGAAGGTGTCCTTGAAATATGTTGGTTGCGCCCGTGCAATCGGTTGAAGCTTCTCATCAACCCACTGGCCGAGGCCATGGCTGATGCCACCACAATTTGCGGAGATGCCTCTTGTATCGATTGGTGTTTTGTGGAGTTTGTAAAGAATGTAAAAGTGATTAAATGGATCGTTGCTCCAAGATTTACTTTTTAACTGACGGATGTATTTTGCTTCCATGGCTGTGATTTGCCCTGGACGGCTTGGTGGATAGGGTTGGAAATGATCAAGCCACTCATCAATTTTTCTATCCAGTGCACGGAGCTCTGCATGCGCTTCTGCTTCAGTTAGGATTTGATAAGTTTTGGAGTCACAAAGATGGTTTAAACCATCATCACAAAACCGAATGGTATCGATTGCAACTGGCCCCAATCCTTTATCTGAATTGGCGATGGAGATGTGCGGATCTTGAAGGAGTTGGCGAAGCGCTCTATTTTCACCAAGTGATAGATTCGAAGGAGCTTTGCATTGTCTAAAGATAGACCGCATGTTGTCGCTGAAACTTCGAAATCTATCAAGGATTTCCCTACTCGGTCCTACTTCTGGGATCCAATCCGATTTGACATACAATTTTGAAGCTGTGGCATTTCTGTCAAGTGGCGGTTCCCCGGCAAAGAAATTTGTGAGCCACAGATCACGATTAAAGCGGGAGAAATCAATATCGTTGGGGCTTGAGGTTTTTGTTGGATTCACGATGAATTTAAGCCCTAGACCTAGGAGTTTTGCTGCAGCCGGAGGGACCCGTTTCCCTTCAGTGAGATCATGAAAAGAAAGGTTAGTAGTTCTCTCAAAGTAGGCTCTTGCAGGCATGGAGGATAAGATGTTGCACACATTGTGGGACGTAGAAAGTTGAGGGTTGAAGACGTAGTCGCCTAAATCGTCTAGAGCACCAGCTTGCGTTGGTGTTTCTACTTCCTCGCTCCATGTGTGAATTGTACTTTCTTCTTCCGCGATTGCCCTTTCCAATGACCGCCGGTGGGTTTTCTGAAGCTTTTGCCAGTGTCGTTGCCTTTGCCGCTTTGTGAACTTTTGTTTTTTAATGTGGCGGTGCTTTGACCCCCACGACGCCCTTTTAACTGTTGATCAGTATTTATGTCACCTTTTTGTTGCTTATTCGGCTTCTGTTGCTTTTTTGGAGCTCTCTTCTTGGAGAGCGATTGGTGCCCCGTAGCATCAGAGCGACGATTATTAGGCTTGTGCTTTTTAGAAGGAGGTTGAGGAGCAGTGGGCGGTGCCTTGGGTTGTCGGCGTTTGTTGCTATTATTCCTAGTGGATAAGTCCTAAAAATAGAAGTTTTAGAAGTCAGAATACTTCTTCTATTT
>JALLOT010000407.1:0-20551 GCA_036939595.1 Thalassiosira livingstoniorum | reverse complement strand
TTTTCTGGATCCTGGATCCTGGATCCAATTATTCTGGATCCAATTATTGTTTCTTGTTGGCTGCAGTCCCGTGAGGATCTTCAAAAGAATTGTTGGACCAAGATGTTTCATCAATGGTTGGGTCTGCACCAGCCCTTTTGACAATGGCATTGACATTGTGTATCATCATGTCCCAATCCAGGCGGTACTTCTCTGTGGGGTTGTAGTTTGTATCACCATGTTTGCTCTCTTTTTCAAAGTTTATCTGCTTGTAGCAGGCTTTGATGTGCTGTCAGCAACAGATCTCGTCCGTCATTTTGTCAATCACCTTGTCATACGTGTTCTTGTTGGAGGAATCCCAGCTATCTCCAATGGCATTATTTGTGTTACGTGCAACTATGCCATCACAATGGAGTTGTTCTTTGGATGTTGTAGGCCAGAACTGATTGTGGTACGTCCCACTCCACTTCTTTACTCCAATTGCATACAGATTCATGTATTCTGCACACAGATCGTAGTACAGCATCTGAGGGTCATCAACAATTCCAGACTCTTTTAGATTGCAAATTGGCAAAAGGAGCTGGTAGAAAAAAGTGCATCCTCCTCTTCCATCCTTGTCCCTGCTAAGCCCGTTCTTTTTAGAAGATCCCCATCAAGTAGATACTTTCGTCCATCAGGAAACATGTTGTCTTTCATTGCACCTGGCCTCCAAAAGCTACTGTCATCCTCCTTGGGATGTTTCCATCCCTGGTAAAAAAACTCCCAATCTCCTTTCATTCTCTTTCCCTCAGTATTCCTATGCACAACTGTTGCACCAGCTGGCATGGCCTGATGGACGTACTGTCTATTATCACTGGTGCCTGCAAACTTGGAACAAAAAGTGAAAGAACGCCAGTTCCCTGGGTTCTCTAAATCCCAAAAGTGCAGTCCCCCAAATGCTTCTTTTGGCTTTGGCACTTGCCAAGCTGCATCTGGTTGCAGAGACCACCATCCATCAGGTGCACCTGGCAAAGGACATTTTCCCCGTTTGAATAGTTTTGTAGATAAAACATTAGACAACAAACAAAATACAATCAAGGTAGATTGATAAAAGTCACCTTCTCCACATTTGGAACAACAGTGCAATAATTGTGATGATTGTCTTTCTTGGAGTCTTTGATTTCTTCAAAGTCGTTTTGAATTTTTTCTGTACTGGTGTCAAACATGACCAATTTTATGCCTTTGCTGATGAAAAACCCATCTTCTTCTCTATTGGAATTGCCTCCATCTCCCTCGTCCTCTTTTATTTCATTCTCTACCACTTGCTGAATTGCTTCTGGAGTCTCAAATCTACTTCCTCTACTCTTTGTTGATCCAGAAGTGAACAATGTCAGCAATGAATTATTGTTTCCAGGGTGTGCCATTGGGCTGATTGCCTCGACATGGTTCTGGCTGTACAAGACAAGGGTGAACATCCCCTTGCAGCTACAGTCTTTTTTGTTTGAATCACTGCTAATCGTTGTATTTTTTTTTCATTTTAGAGGAGATTCATCTTTGGCATTTTTGATTTCCTTTGGCCTAACTTTTCTCTTTTTCCAAAATCCCAGGCTCCACAAGAGCATCTTTTCCTAGATGCATTCCATCTTTTGCCACATCCATCCTTTTCGCAAACCCACTCCCCATCACCTGGATTGTCATTATTTGTGATACAAACTTTGGATGGATTACCACATTTTTGTTCAGCTACTGAAGGATTTGGAGGAGGGAATTGTGAAGACAAACTTGTTTTGGCAGAATTATTTGTTTCCTTTGGCCTTTTGGATGATGCATGCTTTGCAATTTTTTACACCTATTGGTGTTTATGGTTGCTCTTGAATGATTTTTTTCACTCTTTCTTGCTGATCTGCCAGTGTGGGCTTGGTCTACTGGCTTGTTCCTTGTTTTCCTCACAACATCATGCAATTTTTCCCTGCTGTGGCCATCATTTTTTTGCATTGCCACTGTTGGATTTGCTTGATGACAGTGACAAGTTGCCACTGCTCTCATTGGCAGCCAATTCTGGCTTTGTTGTCCTTCCCATTTTTGTTCTGGGGGGATCAGACTTTTTGCCAGCCATGCTTCACTCCAAGGGTTGAGACAATACAAATGTGCTCAATGCAACTGTGGGAAGATACCGGTATTGTTTCGCCCAATGGCAACAACTGCATTTCAAGCGCCACTGCAAAAATTATTGGATGTCAAATTAGGGGGGTTGCTGGCCTCATGGTGAACCATACCTAAAAATGACAAGAGAATGGCTAGGAATGCTCAACAAAAGGCATGTGCATACCAAATTAAAGCTAAATCAAAGCACTACAGAAGGATTGCCATGAACCACACTTTAATAGTTGTCTTAATTGGTTTTTAATTGGAAGTCACAAAGTATGGGATCACCAGCATGCATTTTTGCACACACGTTTAATGGAGGATACTAAGTACAATACTTAGTTGCCATCAGTTGCCCTTGAGATGATAGTTGGAATACAAGATGTGGTATACTAGTGTATGGTACTACCATTTCCATTGAAAAATGTAGGAATTGAAGTATTTTTACTGCATGTGATAAAAAGTGAGTGTGGTTAAAATTTGAAAGTGCAATGATAACAATTTTAGGACAAACTACTTGAAAACTGTTGAATTGACAAGTATTACAAATCCATGAGATGGTGTGGAAAATGTCAAACTGAAGATTTAACGTACTATGTTGCACCACTCTCTTACTGAGGAACAGCATTGATTAATTAAGTGGTACCACCATTTGATAATGTACATATTGTTGTTCAACTTTTAAAGTGTTAGTGGCTAATTAATGATTTGAATGGAGAAAGTATTTGACTTCAAAAACTTTCAATAAATGGACACAATTGAGGTAATGAGTGGAAATGAGCTCAGTTTTGAAACCCATTTTTTGGAAAATTTACAGAAAATTGCATCAGTTCCAAACACATTTCTTAGCAGCTCATAACACAGTCAACAATTGTGCAATCAAAACAACCTAACTCATATCTTTATTAATAGACTCATATCATGTGAAAACAACAAAATAAAAAGCATTTGTTTTTTGTGATTATCAATAATTCGTTTGTTTAGTTATCTTACCATCAGAAACAGAAATAAGATAACTGTATAATAATGTTTTGTATGGTTTCCACTTAACTAGCAGGATGAAAATCTTGCTTTTAGAAGAAATGAGACTTATTTATTTTCATAGCTGTTACAAAAATGAACATTCAAACATTAATATTTAAAATATTCAATCCTGATTGTCATTGTTGCAAGACTGCCATATAAAAAGGAAGAAGGTGAAATGCAATTCAAAATCATGATTCAGATCTCATAATATCTTCTTGGGTTGATGGACAGTAGCATCAGTTATGTGTAGATAAGCAACAAATGGATCGTAGGTGCCTCTTTGTATTGTAGGAACAAATAATATTCAGTATCTCCACCTTTCCACCTTCTTGCTCTTGTACTTCCCACTTAAATTATCTTCTAAAGAACCAGTGTGTTTTTTGATAAATCAGAAGTTCTATAGCCAGTTTTTAATTTAACTTTAACCCAGATGAGGACTGGTGTTGATACTATATGGGATACCTACTTATGTAGGTCCCCCTTACCTATTACCACTTAGAACATGTGCCCTAGTAGTGGCACATATGATTACAGAAACCAAGAAGGCTTGTACATCCCAACGCTTCAACTGGTACATGGAAAACAAGAAGCACACATATTATGGAATATGTGCCACATTGCTAATGTGACAAATGGTTTTCTAAAGCTCACATTTTGCAGGCTCAAAATGCATAATTTTACATCTCATGAAATTACTTAGATCAAACTTAAGTTGACAAAGTACTATGCTACAGATGCACTTGATAAATCTAAGCAATTCCCTTGTTTCCAATAACAAAAACACCAATACAACACCACAGCAAACATGACGTATTTCAAGTCAATAAGCATTGTCAATATGGAGGCTAAACTCAAAGGCTGAGTAGCCCCAATGAAAGAAAAGCCAATGTTGAAAACACTGCTCAATCTATTACACCCACTTGCCTGTGTGGCAAGAACCACTCCATCCAATGTATACAAACTCAACCTTGTTGGTGCCATCATGCCCCCTCTATCCTCACCAAGTACACACAGCAACCATGGTTACCCCCACAGGAGGCCTGGTACCACTAATCCCTTGACAGGTAAATACAGCCCAACAAGAACAAGCCAAAATCATTTATTAATGAGGCATGTATTACTGTCATACTTGATGCAGTTGAAGATACATACAACAAGAAAAAGGAGACAGAGCTCCTTGACCAACCAACACAAACCTTTCAAGAATACTTTCTGTACTTCATACAAAAATATGGAAAAGTTATGCAAGGCCAATCCAAAGAAAATATGAACATGATGGAGGAACCGTGGACCATTTACAATGGAATTGAGGTACTCATCCAATGCATGAATATATGTCAGGAGTTTGGGGGGTACACTTCCAATCCCATAACTGATAATGAAAAAACTGTCGCATGATGCAAAAGGTTCATCTTTGAGATGGGTTTGCTTAAGCAAGCCTACACCAAATGATGTGCCAAACTGGATGCAGCACAAAACTTGGGCAAATTTCATGCCCCATTACAGTGATGCCATTAAAACAAAGGACAAGATGGAGGTACTAGTGGAAGAACTGATGGCATGAGTTCAACCACTGACAATGAAGCAGCAGTGAATCTCTTTTATGATGAATCCATCCAGAATTTTTCAGGGATGCATGTCACCACTCAAGGCATCATCTATTACCTATCAAAAACCATCACACAGCTCAGTCAACAAGTGGCAGCATCACTCCAGATAATCCAACATCAAGTCAACAATATGAATCAGCAACTCCATCAAGTTGCCAACCTTGTAGTACAACCAACAGAATACATGCCTACAATTCAGAGTGCACCAGCATCCCCACCAATGTATTAGCAACCTACCCATTATCAAGCCCCATTAATTATGCAACCCATGGCATGGCAGCAGTAGCACCAATGGAACAGTCAGTGCCACAACAAGCACAAAAATGTTCACCCCAATAGTACAACCAGCAACCCACACAGGGCTATGATAATCAACCACAGGGACACTTCCAGAATCAATGTGGAGGTGACAGAGGATGTGTTGCCAATAACTATTGCAATTGCACATAATGCCCCCAATCATATGGCAGAGGTGGGGCAGAGGATACAACCCGGCAATGCCAATGGCACATGGCACCAACATGCAGCACAACCAACAAACATTTCAAGGCATTTATCCAGTTATTTACCTGGTAAATGGGTAATTTTTCCTAGTAAATGTCAATTTATCCACCCTTATGCCCCGGAATGTACATAAGCAGATGAATTTGCACTATATGTCAACACATTTTAAGTAAATTCTATGAGCTTTTTGAAAATATATTTGAGATGAATCACAATAGACTGTCAATTTTTACATATTTCAAAGTGAATCAACACCACCACAAAAAATAATTATAAATAAGTAAGTATGAGGGTGCTGGTTTTACCTCTTTTGTTTTAAATGTAAAAATTATTCTGAAATTTGAGAACAAAACATATGAAGATGCATGGAACACTTCAAGAGTTATTTGCAGTATGATGTATTGAATAAGTAGTATGTCACAACTAGAACCACTCTCCTCATGTTTTATATAATAAATAACTACTAACATGGTTTATATCACTCCCTCACTCCAATTATAATTAATTGTACACTTCTGTATCAATATAATATCCCATTTTGTATATCGTCAATTAGTCTTAATCACTAATAAACTAGTAAAATATCACTAAGATATCAGTGAATGATCACTAATGAACAAAAAAACAATAAATAGTCATATTGAATCATAAATTATTATCAAATCACAACAGTAAACCACTATTATACCAAGGAAAAAATTATAGTAAACTCATAAAAACCTAACTTAAAAATAAACAGAAAACACTACTAATGCATTTGTATAATGAGTCAATATTTTTGAAACGCAAAATAAACTAATATAAATTTTCATGATTTTATCTGATTCAACTGTTGTTTTCACAGCTAATGTTTTACTTTATCTTTATGATAGAAAATTGTCTGTCAATTTCATTTAACTTGTATTTAATATTTTTTAATGCTTTTTAAAGTTATTGAATCATTTGTTTTTGCTCATGAATGTTTTTGGTAAACTTTGCTATCAATCAAAATCCATCAATAAGATATTGATGTATATTTTGTTTATGATACTATCTATTTCATGAATTTTGAGATACATCTCTAAAACAATTGGTTGCTTCATGTTTTATTCTCCACAAATTTCACCATGTCTTCAACGTTATTGTTCCAAGGAGATCATCTACAAAGACTGTGGCAAAACATGTTGATAGTGATTTAATTTGTTATTACATAAATATCAATGGGAATGGTGAAGCGCACAAGATCTTGGGCTCACCCCACACCTCATCCAAATCATATGATATGATTGACTCCGTTTCACACAGCAACTGGAGGAGCTCTGAGAGATTTCAAAAATCAGCTGCAAAAGGTTTAAGAGCTAAGTCAAAAGAAAGAACAAAGTGCAATTGATGGGATGGACGTCTGAGACAAAATATGGATAGTAAACAACATATTTTGCAATATCTTGTGAGATCATTTGGATAAAAAAGTTAATTCAACACAATGACATGCAACAGGACCATGGTGACTTCTTATTGTGTTACTAATGTCATGGTGGACTTTGAGTTATTAAATTTATTTAAAAGATAAAAATTAAAATACTAGATATTGGACTAACATCTACCAAAAATTTTAGTTGTCAATACAAGCAAACACTAGCAAAGTAAATAACAACATGACAATGAATCATTTCTTTGCATCTATTGATGAAATTGCCAATTTTTTCAATCATATGTTTGGGTTTGTTGCTTAGTATATGAGGGGTGAAGGAGAACAACAAAGAAACTTTGTTGGTGGCATGTGAACCAGGCCACATGTGGCTGTGGTCCTGCAATATGATGAATTTGACTTATATGACCAATCAGAAACTTTCATTTCATGAAACATGTTTAACCACATTAACCATTAAAAAATATTTTCCTTCCATGTAAGTTTACCCATATGGTTCTTAACCACTTACTATAATACTTTGATAAATAAGGTAACTAAGTTTGTAAATTACCTGGAATTTACAATCATACTATATTAAAACAAAATACAACAAAAAGGAAATCCACTGTTTTTTGTTAATGATATAGCATTGTTGAAAGAGATTGTTGGATTTTATGCTTAGGTTAAATTGCATGGGTTCATTTGTTTCCAGTTTACAAACAGAGCCATTTTCCAGAAAGCTTCAATATGATAAGGTTCTTCTTCCCATAAGTATTTTGAATCTACTCTCTCTTGTAATACCATTTTTAGATGACACATGTATCTCCCTGCCAATAACTTTGTCTGTAGCCATAGCTGCACTCATACCATTGTCCATGTTCTATTGCTGTGATACCAAGGTTGCAATTATGTTGTTTTATTGCTCATTTTCCAAACATTTAATCACAAAAATTGAATAGATATTAAAAAATACTTTTTTTACAAATTAAAAAAATGTACATCAGACTATGTTGTATGGTTCCATATAACAATGTGTGCAGTATGAGTTTTTTATATTTTTACACTGAAAAAATGTCACCTAGTTAGTATAAGACAAGTACTCATACAAATTGTACTATATACTACCAATATAAACAAAAATCATATATTTTATATGAACCCACATAAATAAGCTATACCCTTATGTATTATCTGACAAAAGATTGATTTTAGCAGTCAATCAGACCTTTGCAGGACTTGGGCAAAAGGCACATGATTTGTTCCATAACAAGAAAAACACCTTCCTATGTTATAAATATTAACATGTTAGTCTCACTTATGGTCACATATAAACATTTGTCATTTTCAATTAGTAACAGCCAAACTGAACCAATTAATCATTCACATGCTAATGCTAAGAATCTCATAAATTTTGTTGATCACAAATGACAAATAGACTGATTCCTTTGACAAATCCAAAATAGATATATCATAATGTCTTTTTATTATCTGGAACATTATTACTCATTTTCTGTTCCATGTACACATGCAGGTCACAATTGTGTTTCTGTTACATCATATATTTTTATAATCACATTTACCCTTCTCAATGCTCAATGATATTCCCTTTCCAATATTTCCAGGAATTTTATCCTGCTTGAAATTATGAAATATTATGGTGAAAATTATTCAAGACAAAAGAAAAAATCAATGGGTGACTTTTTCAGTGACCTCTAATGAGCAAAAGTCAAATAATTTAATCCATTCAACTCATAATAGCCAGTTGAACCTGGAACCATGTGATAATTGATGAATTTTGGCAATTTTTTGTGTTTTGAGCATTTTGTCTTCTCCAAAATCTTGTTTCTTTCATACCTCAACCATTATTTTTCATAATTAAGGCTTAAGTTATTGCAGCAATTACTCTTTAAAATTATTTCAAATGTTGACACACACATTTTGGTGCAACTCTTATGTGGCAAAAGATTTTTGCCATGACACAAAAACCACAAGAATGGCACAGGAATGGCAAAAAATGACACAATTGTTTTGTGCAATTTTTGTGCCATTGCACATATTCTGGCACAGAAAAGTGCCCCTGTAATGACCTGTATATGCCATCCCTTGCTATTTTTTGAATCCACTTTATTATAATTAACTTACCTACCTAGGTATATCCATTCTTATTATTATTAGTTCCTACAAGTACATAGTAGGTATTACTACTATCAGCTCAAATTTATTTCATAACAATATTATTTCCGTCATGCTGGCAAATTACTTATATATGCCCTGAAAGATTTAAAAAAATGAAGTATATGGTGAGACATGACACAGATTACTTTTTGGCAAAGACTCCAACAGCAGGAACAGTCAACAAAACAGTCATATCACATGAACATTCAACATTATTATATATTACTCATATTAACATGATAGTATGTTTTTTCTATGTACTAGGATTACTATTAGTAGCAGTACACAATAATAATACTGGGGATTTAGTAAATACATACCTTACACAATAAAAATGACTATTTTTATTGGTTCATTTCTACCTATTTCAAAGAAAAGCTTCAAAAAAATCAAAGAAAAAAATGTTATCCTCAACTCAACGAAAACAAGCTTTTTTGTCCTTCTTAAGCAATCTTTCTTTTATTTCTTTTTTGGAAAATAAGATATATCACTTTTTAAATAATTTTTAGCATATTTTTTGATTTTTCAATTTTAACCTAAGTTTTTGACAAAAAGCTTAAAAAAAATAAAAAAATCATCATACTTGTCTGAACAAAAACAAGTGTTTTGTACACTCCGACCAGCACTTGAGGAAAAAAAGCCCAAGTGACTGTATTGGCACAGAAAAATGGTCACGACACAAAAAAATGACCCATGAATTAAATACAACACAAAAATGTTACAAGAATGGCACAAATGGCACAAAAATAGCAAAAGAATTTTTGTTCCATTTTTGTGCCATATTTTGTTCTATTTTTGTTCCACGTGTGTCAACAAAAATTTAGCCATGTAGGCATGGCAAAAAATTCTCCACAAGCACAGTCAATTGATAGTCCTTTCTATTTTTGAGAAAATAATGATCTTAAAATAATTTTTGTTTTGAAAAAATTGATAAGAACAATATTAAGCAAAAAAATGCTGATCAGTTTTTGTGATTTTAGCGGTTTCCCAGATGGTTCCTGTCTTCCATCATTTTTTGATTTTTTCATGGATTTATTCCCTGTGTGTATCTGCTCAAACATTATTTGTCTCTCCTCTCTGTGTCTGATATTTTGGGAGCAACATTGTTGCTGGGTTCATTATCAACACCCCATGAAATGATTCAGATGTGGTGATAAACTCTGCTTAAACATATTATCCTACTGTAAAATGCCTCATTGGTGAAATGGGGACTATAGAACCCTATTGTAAAAACTAAAGATAAATTTGAGTTCTCCATATAACTGGGGACAACAATAACAAAATAACAATGACCACTTTCCAAGAAAGATGTTTGCCATCATATCTTCCATTTTCCAAAAAACTTCTGAAAGTAAAAAATTAAAAATTGTTTTCCTCTACTTCAACAAATGTGATATCACAATTTGGTACTAGATAGCCTAGGTACCCTCAAAATGATACAGCACCCAACCACAAACCTCATTCGCCACCATGAAACAACAACCAACAACAATATAACCCAGAAGGTGTTGAAAAAAATATGTTTTACTCATTAAGAATTTTTGGTCTGGGATATGGAGCTAATTGGACTGAAGTGAAATCCTGCTACAGAATTTTAGCAAGGCAATTTCATCCAGATAAACATAACCCAGAAGAGTCAGGAATGACCAATGAAGATGCAAAAGCTTTTACTCAACAAACCAATAATGCACAGGAGTATCTGAAAAGTAATTGAAATAGATATTGGGAAAAAAGTGTGGCTAAACATTGAATGGATTTCTCTGAATGGATTTTCTTTTCTCACATGTACTTTAATTTTTTCTTCAAATTCTAAGCCTCACAAACCTTAATGGTAGTAATGATTACAATACAATGAAATACAATACAAAAAAGCCTTACTTAAAATAGCCCTTCCAAAAAAGGTCTCAATAACATTATTCCTTTAGACTAGCAACATAATAAAGTGGACACAAAAACAAAAAATAAAAGTTTTGGGAATAGACCTCTTTTTGTTGATTTTATTTGTGGGGTTTCCTGGTAATGAATGTTTTCTTATTATCAAATAAATAAAATATTATCACAGCCTCCCATTGTTTATTTGTAAAATAAGAATAATTCTTCTGTAAGAGTTGATGATTTTTTTGTCATTGGTGTGATATCACAGTTTGGAAAGAGTGGCGGTGTGATAAATTGCCATTGTACAAGAAGATATCATTCTAGATTTTACCACATAATATGTGATTA
The DNA here is from genome assembly GCA_036939595.1 of Thalassiosira livingstoniorum. Taxonomy (NCBI): domain Eukaryota; phylum Bacillariophyta; class Thalassiosirophyceae; order Thalassiosirales; family Thalassiosiraceae; genus Thalassiosira; species Thalassiosira livingstoniorum. The sequence goes on along the minus strand of JALLOT010000407.1, from coordinate 9,520 downwards.
CATTGTATTTGAATATTTTTTATGGCTGGATTTGCATTTTGGAATACAACAGATAAACTAAGACAACATGGATTCATAGTTCATTACACTAAAAATATGTTTAAAGGAAAAGATCATGATGATGATTATGATCAATTCAATTGTATAGGCCCTAACAACAATTATCTTCATTATTAGTAAGTTGATACTATTAATATTTTTTTATTATTCAAAATATGGTTTGGGAATTGAATCCAAATATTCATACACTGGTTTTAGTATAATCTCCAGTTTTAATATTTTTAATTTGATTATAACTTATTCAATTTTTTGTGAATACAAGCTCAAATGATATATTTTTGCTTTTGTTGAAACTGAATCCAAATATAATCATGCTGTTGTATGTTGTACAAATTTTCTAATTAGCATAACTTTATTTCATGACTGAGACTTGGGCCATGGAGGAAAAATGTGGTGGTATCAAGCTCAACTTAAAATTAGTTTAAAAGAAAACACAAAATTTTATTCTTCAAACTGAAATAAAAAACAGGGAAAGCTTAATTTCCAGTCAATAGAAATAGTGAATATTGAAACCAATTTTAATATTTATGACTTTGAATAACAATGTTTATATGTTAGGCTGACCAAAGATATTTAGGTGCAACCAAAAGGACAGCATATATTGGAAAACAAAGACAAACATCAGAAAAAAGTCCTCAGTAATTTTTACTGCCGTGAATATGTAATGGATTTGTAATTTTATGTGTTATTGTCTACCAAACAAAAATAGACTTAACCAAAAAAGCAATATTAAAATTGAAAAACCTTTTGTCACATCAAAGAATTAGCAACAAGATAAAAATAGCATCCTAAGCAAACCAAAAAATATATAAAATGGCACAGTAGAGTTTTCTATGTGCTGTACATGGGGTAGCTATACAAACACAAAGACTGAAAGTAGGGTATTACATGCACCGACCAAAGACATGGCTTTCATGTATGATGTCTGCTCTTAACAACTACTTTGCTGGTCACATGAATAACACAACTATGCGTTTGTATGATGCCTGCTTTTCTTTTATATCTAGTCTAAATAGCAATAAGTCAAATCCCCATGCAATATTCATGTGTATTTTTGTTCCTTCCTCAAATCTTGTGTATGTTGCTCACCCTTACTGAATTTTACAAGTAAAGATTAAAATGTTTTGATAATTTGAGGGAAAATCTAACCCTATTTAAAAATGCAACCCATCAAGGAACTTCATATTTTAGATTTGGTCATTTTTGTTGAAGTTTTTGTTTCTTTTGGATTTTATCACCTTCAGTTATTGCAAGCCTTGGTGCAGAATATATTGTGTAGTTGTTCCTTTGGTGAAATTATTGGGAGAGTTGACTGAAACATATCCTAATGAATTCATCCATTCGCTAGGGAGATGATAGACCATCTCTTTTTTCATTGACATGAAAGAATAAAAAATCAAACCCTTGAAAATGAACATTTCTTTGAAACAACACCATTTCAAGTCCCATCTTAATCTGAAAATTAAAATCAATTTCTAAATTCATCCTCATACCATATTCATTTTGCAAGAAAATCTGTTGAAGATCAAAAATTATTCTAACATGAACCGATTGCATTTATGTTTTATTTGGCACTTTGCACATTCATGACGTGTTTTGTGACATTTCAAAAAGTTTAAATGTTGTTAACTTATCCTACTGCTGGAAATATTTTGAACATTGTTAATTGATTGGGAAGATAATTGGTAGTTGCAACTTTTAAATAATACCACTGTTGTGAAGTACAAACCCATGTTGGTGGTTTCATGCCTCCAGATCACCTCTATGATCTATGTATGTCTCCATTCAGTTTCATCAATCATCTGTCGTATATGCCACGCAAATTGAACCAGTATTTTTGAAGTATTTTGTTCAAAAGAAGCTGATGGTGTTTGTTATTTTGTTGATTTTGAGTTCTTCAAAAATGAGTCAAACTGAAATGATATTTCTGTTAGCAAGAATAGAATTATTAGAGCTTAATTTTTTATTGTTCAATTAAAATCAAGCCAAAGATTTTTACTAGTGCAACCAAACATAAATATATCATGGGATGCATTATATCATGAATTGTAAAAGCAGGCACAAGCATATTGAACCTGAAAAGATAATGCCAATAGAACATAAATTATATTTTCAATTTTTTCATGCTTTGTCAGCTGTTTCATATTGAGTTTTTGCTTACAGCAGGAATAAACATAACTCTGTGGTGTATTTTCAATCATCCCTGATTTTTTCTACATACAGTTTACAGTAACGCATATTCTAAAAATGAATATCATTAGATTCATTTCATTTGCCAGAAAAAACAATCTTTAATTAATGTGTGCTCAAATCGAAATTTAAACAAATCAACATTATAATGGTGTTAAATATTCCTTTTGCATCCATAGTGTTACATTTTTCACCATCTGATCGTGTTGAATATTTACATTCCCTTTGGCACTGCCTTTAATCTTGTGGGCTCACTTTCAATGTACCGATTTTAATCATCAAAAATATTTCTTGCTTTTGAAAAATATTTCGATGAACTAGCACAAATTTAACCTAGCTGTCTTTTTACATGTTTGGAGCTGTGATGTAAGCTGTGTTGGGAGGATAGTTACGGTGACAGAGATGCTGGAGGAGTTAATCATGGGGGTTTTAAATATGCTGAAGAGACATAATATATTTTTGTTGATGCATTTTAGATCGGCGCACCCAAAAAAGCACCTTCTATCTATTCTGTCCTTAAGTTGTCTCAAGCAACTTTAGAGTTTTAGCTTAATAAGTATATTAGTTGTGGAGATGAATACGTTTCTGTTATCAATTTAAGCACAAACAAGCTTTCCTAACATTTGATGTTCAAAGCCCTAAATTTTGTAAACTCCGCTCAACAGCTGGGGACAGCACAATAATTCCACCTTCTGGAGCCAGTTGTATAGCACCAAGCCCTAGGTTCCCCGTCTGGATTCCGACAGTAATTGGATTCAAGCCCGCTATCAGGATAGTTATCTGGTGTTCTTGTGTGGCTGTGAGGAGTTTGAGATGACCATGCCTGACATTCCTCGCCATCGACTGTCACCGCGATGGTGCCTCTATAATCGGCTTGGTTCACCTCAGAGCAGCCACAAGTGTTCGGGTCGGCGGACAAGCATTCAGGGCATTGCGGAACATCGCAGTATTCCCACCTTGTGGAGCCAGTTGTATAGCACCAAGCCCTAGGTTCCCCGTCTGGGTTCCTACAGTAATTGGATTCAAGCCCACTATCAGGATAGTTTTCTGGTGTTCTAGTATGTGTGTGAGGCGCTTGAGACGACCACGCCTGACATTCAGCCCCGCTCTGCGTGACCGAGATGTTTCCACGGTAATCGGCTTGTTTTGCACCAGAGCACCCACAAGTTTCCGGGTTGCCTGCTGGACACGCCAGAGGTGTAACTACAGGGCTTGCGGAAGGAGATTGAATGGGAGCGGTGGTAGGTGGTGACGATGGCAGTGCACTGACTGAAAATTCCTCGAAAGTTGCTTCGGATAGAATGTTTTCGTCACGAGAAGTTACTGCTAGGCCTACATGAAACATATCATTGGGAAAGACAACAAATGCCGATGCATGGAACTCGTAGTCAACGCCATCTTTAGATTTCCACATTTCGATTACGTCCTTCGTTTTGATCATTCGAAGGTATGCCGCACCTTGGTAGGCACTATCGGTGCTTCCTGTGGAGGTAGCTCTCATTCCCTTTGAACTACGTAGCTGGTATGATAGGCCTTGATTTCCGGAGAGGGTTGCAAACACGTACTGAGAGTCCGGGTCATTGTCAGCGCGGAGCATGATGCCAGACTTGGCCCAAGCATGGCCGATAGAAGCGAAACTAGAAATGTGGACATCCACCTGAATATTCCCACTGTCTTGGTAAGAGAGGAAGTGAAATTGGTCAAATGTGGACCTAAAAAGTTGAAAAAGAAAAGGGTATCTTGAGACAGCGATCCATGATAATCTAAGAACATGTTTCAAATATTGCGACTACAAATGACACATTTCGTAGTACCGAAAAATCTCACCAAATATCTCTACCGGCAGCAGTCATGTAGAAAATTCCATCACTTTCAAATGTTCTTCCTGCAAGTTTTGGCGTACCAATATCCGAATCAGCTTGCAATGGAGTTGCTGTGTGGGTAACAGAATTGAACTCCGCGATTGCGTTATATTCGGGCTTATTCACATACCAGGCCACATCCGATTTCCCACTGGTATGCTGACCATATGAAAAAACAAATCTACTGGCTTGCCCAGTGGTTCTTGTTCCGTCTGGAGAACAATTACCTGGGAAGTAAGCACCATATTCGTAATCATCATTTTGGCATTGCCACGGGTTGGCACCACTCACTGCATCTTCGTATGTACTGTGAAGAGTGAAGTCCTCGCTCCAGACGTTGTCACCATTCCCATTGTTGTTTTGATAGATGAGGTTCAAAAGTAGATTAAAGTCTTTGTTGTCAATGGGAGTGAGCCTTTTGTAGTAGATGTATTGATGACTTTCAATGCAGGTGGCACACACTCTCAACACAATTTTTTCCTCACTGTGTTCAAAGAGTGCAGCATTGAATGCCTCTTTTCCATACTCTGGCTGTTCATAGAGAGAATCACGAGCAGCTACCTTTGTCCACATGTTTTCATTATGATGGTGCCCCCTGGTCAAACCTCGAAGTTGTTGGTCATATTCTACAGCAATGTCACATCCGTTGTCGGTGATGATTCTGCCAAGTTGACCGAATTGGGCTGGAGTTACATCGCCTTGGTAGTAAAGCCTGGCCATATACGCCCACAAATCATTGTTTCTGTTGTTGATACCTCGGCAAGCATTGAAGTCTACTTCGATGGATATCACTTCTCCGGCAAAGGTCATGGAGCTAGGATCATATGTAATTCTGACACTCTCGGTCAAATCAACTTCGGTACAGTCTGATCTGCTAACAGTAGGCATCTGCTCAACACTGTAGCAATCCCAATTCGTAGAAAGTAAATGTTAGGTCAAACGCGATGTATTGTGAATGTAACGACCCGAAAAACATATTTGCTCACTCACCAAGCGCACATCGGCGCACCAGGAATATTCTCCACATAACCACGTTGATACATATGATCATACATAGAAACGTAAAAAAGGTTGTTTCCTTTGTACCTTGCCGACGCATCGTAAGCATCGTTGGACCAAGCAAATCCGTGGCAGTGAATGGGACCTTCCCCATCATTGTTACCTCCTGGGAAAACTCCGTAGCCCTTGTCACTGCCGAACTCGTTGGATTGGTCGCCGCGGCTCATGTCGACGAAGCACAAGTCGGTGTTATCAGCGGGATCTTTGTCGACACAATTGACATCGTAGGCTTTGTTACAATTTCCGTTGCTAAAATAGGAAAAGAGAACTCAAGATTAGACGAAATCACCAATTGGACACGTTTTGTTGGATATCAAAAATCCGGAGACTTACTTGTCGTTGGCCTGGCGGTCCTTGGGCCAACAGCACATGGCAGCATTTGTCTCACACGTTGGCAGACCAACTTCATCAGTCACAGAACTCTGAAAATTGGTTAGAGCACCCGGCCAATTCAAATGGGCCGATTGGGCAACACCCAAGAAGAAGTTCTTTATAGCATCTGCATCCTCTCTCAAAATACTGGTAGCTGAACCATCATCCGATTCAAAGTCAGTTTGGACTTCTTCTTGCCATTCTGTGCGGCCGTTGTAAAAATTTTTTTCGAACAAAAGATCATGTCCCTTGTTGGCGGCATCAGTAAATGGCCTATCAAAATACACAATGGATTAAAATGAGTTGAGACCAGTCAACGTTGAGCTCATCATTCGGCAAAACAAAAAATGAGAAAGTCAAGTTAGTGTTCAGAACCTCTGATGACTCACACTCCGGGGCTAGATTCGTAAACCATCGTGCACAAATCATCAATATCCATTCCAGCGGAGGCAAGCTTGGCATCAAATGCCACTTTAGCACCTTCAACTGTTTCCGCACATGATGACAACACACCACCCACAGTGAAGTAGACTTGATCGGCAAATGCTGCGAAGACATTTTCGTAGTTGCACTGCCCTTCGAACTCAAGGATAAATCCATGATTGACACATTCTTGTGCAGTAGAGAATCCAAACTTGGCGAGGAGGCTGGCCAGTGCAATGAACTTCATGGCAGATTGAGTAATTTTCATTATTTCAACACCGTGATATTTGAGCTTGATTGATTTGGAAGATCTTTAATAGTTACAATGTTGAAAAAGTATTGCGTGGACTTGGGATTTGGGATATAATATTTTTTGAAGATGAGAGAATTTTTTATTCTGCTTTTACTTGATGAGGCTTGAGAGCGTGCTTCGTGATTTGTTTTTATGAGCATTTAATGAGCCATAGGGTTTGTGATTTCTAAATTATTTGAGTCAATGGATTGGTGGTTGTTGTATTGTATTTTGTACAGTAGTAACCCTTTGTTGGATGACAGTGCTGCACCAGGGGTGTGCCAGCAGCTATCAGCAGCAATGATTGGTCTTTGAATTGGATGTTGTCTAAGCTGGTCTCAACAAATAAAATAACCATTGCTTAGGTGTAATACGAGTCATACTTAATTAGGTAATGCATGCTGTTTTTATTATTTGGTAAGTAGTACAATACATACTCTATCTAGTACTACCATAATAATAATGCGTACTTATGTACTCGTACTGTGAGTACGAGCGCTATACCTAGCCCATATTAAACCAGTACACTACAACTACTACTACAATATTTTTGTAGGCGAATCTACTAGGTGACTGAGTCACGCTATGAGTCGTATAATATCTCACATGCGCACAACCACTAAGTATTTTCACTGCATAAAAAACGCTAGTTATTTTTTACAGTTACAAAATCCTAACAAAAATATGCAGTAAAATTCGTTCTAAACACATTACATTTATGACATTTTAACATAGTGATCCAAATTCCAGCAAAAGACCCCACAGAGATGTGGGGGAGAGGCCCCCTACCACCCTCCAATGGCCTCTCTCCCATGCCCACCTGCAAACGTACTTAAGAATAAATAGAATAGTTAGAATCAAAAGTTTAAAGCCCCTGGATCACACCATGGCCCTCAATCCTAGCATTCCTCATTGCTAAATGAATTGTATCCACTGAATGCTTCCCAATCACTTCGTAAATTCTGTCAATGGCTGTATCTGCGGTATGTTCCCTCTGAATCATAAGCTCAATGGCATCCCAAAATATTTTTCTGCAAGAGAATGAGAAACTATTAGCACACCTTTCATGATGAGTGAAGTCTTTTGATGGTTTTTGGCCTGCCACCCCAAATTCAATTTTTTTTTCCACACAACAAACAAATCCTTTGGTTGCTTGACAAGCTTCGCGAGTCCTGCTGCTGCTGTTGGCACATTATCTACTTCAAATGCGCAAAAACCACCCAACTTGCAAACAACTGGTTGAGCCGCAGTTCCACAGATGGCTTGATTCATTGCTTTGTGGGTTTTGCTAACATCACTAAACTTATCCTGTATTGTGTGTTTCAAATCCTTGATGCCCTGCAGCATCATGAACTGTTGAGAACAAATAAATGACACATTGTTCAACTGACTTGCGTTCCCCACAGAGTGTGTAGCAGTAGCAGGAAGGGGGCCTGCGAGTTTGCCCAGCGCTCCTTGGGCCCCTCTCCTGGGCTCGTCATCAACTGGCACTGCCATTGCTGTGCCTGGGTCTGGGCCGGACCCATCGTCATGGCAACGATGATCCACAAGGGGAACAATCTGCACCTGATCTCCACAACCCGTCACCAGAAGGGGAACTTGCTCCACAGGTTTCGGACCAGATCTCAAGCCTAAACCTCGCGTCTGCCACAAGTTCCAAATCTTGGTACTGTGTTCTTTTGGAAGAAGGTAAGTCTTGCTCATGGGAGTGTCGATGCGCTCCTCGAACGCAGCCCAGAGGAGAGGCCTTGCAAGCACTTGAGCAACCTCCAGACCAAGGTATTCTACTGTATGTGGGCAAATCTCCTCAACCAGAAGATTGGGGATGACCTGACCATTCTTGGTCTGATACTTTCAGGCCCCCTTGGGTCCACACAGCACGGCGGCGGTTCTTGCATCGGGGTACAGCAATGTCGTATCTATGTAAATGTTCACCACCTTTTTCTTGCCCTTGCTCCACCGGCCACGGTGCTCAACATGTCCTTCATGGGCACCACAGCGGCAGGCATAAGTTGCTGGTCCCTATTCCTCCCAGAATGCGTGCCTAGAAGCCCTTTCTTCCATGGGACAAACTCCCTGCTCTCAAAAATCTTCTTCAAATTCTTCTGCGCGAATGCCAACCTTTTCTTATGTCCCATCAAAAACAAGGAGTCCGTCTCATCATACTGATTGGGTGCCAGAACAACCTCCAAAAAAAGAACAAGATGAAGAAGAGTGCACACGAAAGGATCCATGCTTCCAAGCAGGACCTGCTCTGACACCTGCCTCTCTTCTCTTACATTTTTAGAACGCTGTATCCTCATGCACAAAGCAAACAGGAACAACAAATGGTGCATAATATTTTTGAATCGTAGCTTAAACATGTCATCAATCCTACCAATAATATGCCACTGCATTGTCAAAACAGCCGCCATAATATAAACTATTGAGTTCAATCCTGCAAACAATTTTTGAACCAAATAGAGTTCCTGGAGGTACTTGTTGTACTCCAGTGGCTGGCGTGCCTGTGGCTCAACCCCCTCCCCACCTACCTTGAGCTTTGTGGTGTCTGAGATGTATTTGTTGACGGTCTCAGATTGTGTGGGGTTGCCCACCTGATGGATTGGGTCCCATGTTTGATACCAGCGAGGCATGGAATGGGAGATTGCCTTCTTCTCGTAAAGAAGTGTTGACGTACACACGCGAGGCTTTTGGTGGGGAGCGGGGTTGTTGCCGTAGCACCGCCACTGTTGGAATGCCGCCACTGTTTCTTTGGTGATTTCCAGAAGGCATTCTGTGGTGAAGTGTTGGCTCAGTTCGTAGTCGATCCCATCAAGCCATGACATAAATTTGATGAAAATGCGTTTATATCCAATTGGACCTTCTCTCATGATTTTTCTACTACAATCAGCTACAACAGAAATGTATGAGCTCAGCATGCAAATTGATTGAGTTCTTGTAGAGAGAGCTCAGAGTTGTCAGTCAAAAAAAATCTACAACAGTATCTACTACATTCTACAGAAAACAACCAGAAACAAATCTTTGATTTTTACTCCTACTTATGATAAAGCTGGTACTAAATCAAAAGGTTGTTTCCCACGACTGGTACTATCCTACGTAGTAGCCGTAGGAAACTATTACAATTGTAGTAGAGAGAAACTTACTAGGTAGTACTTAATAAACAATACAGTTTGTAGTACGCAGCAGCTACTATCCATTTGCTACTTACAGATCCCTTTTCATCCTAGGTACCTCAAAATGGAGATTCGTCCACGGAATTCCT
>JALLOT010000406.1:10201-20678 GCA_036939595.1 Thalassiosira livingstoniorum | reverse complement strand
GTATGTATTGAGATCAGAATTAGATTTGGCACAGATTAGTTCAATCTTGTGCAGATGTCAGACTTTGAACAGCTTTCAAGTCTACATTGGACTTCAGTACACAGGAAAGATACTGTACATATCATTACCTGCTGTACATAGGACAATGTCAGTATGCAATTGATGAATACTCCCTTCATTAGAAAAGGGTTTAACTCAAGCTACGCTTATAGAGTGATTATCAGTGACATCATAATTAAGCAATTTATGATGTAATTTGGAGCTAAACAGCTATCTCAGACAAGTGCCTATGTCAAACATAAAACTCCAATTTAGGGTAGATAGATACATAACTACTCACGTAATTTGTACAGCAAAGCTACAAAAATGGCTGCATTAATAAATTGACACCACAAAAGAGTAACTACCCTACATACTTTGGCCATGGCAGTTTTGTCGGTGTCTACGTTGCACAATTTTCAAAATACTAGTGTTAAGGCCTTCATTTCTGCAACGGCTTTTGCCATGGGGGGGAGGTCCTTTAGAGGATCTCATCATGGATGAGCCATTGGCTTTTCTGTAGAGTTTACACTTGGAATTGATACCAAAAACAGTTGTCGGAAGAGATGATGAGGAAATTAGAGGCAGGATTTTTTTTGGGCAAAAAAATAATATTGAATTTTGACCTGATAGGTGTGACTGGATTCTGCGTGACTTGCCAGGAACACGTCACTCCATTTTGCAAAAATGGAAAAAGTTATCGTTAAGATGGAAAAATCTATTTTGAAATTGCAAAAATGACAAAGCTTAAATGTTGAAACGTCCAATTTATCCAAAAAAGTAGACAACACAGTTATTTTTATTTTAAATTCATGGAATTAAAGAATAGGACATGAGCCAAGAGATGCCAAATCCCACCTACTATTCTTCATGAAATCAAAACTGTTTGCAAAAAAGTTCTGTTTTTCATTATCAATAGTTAATGATAGAAATCCTTTGAATCTCACATTCACATCTTACTAGGGATATACAAAGAACAATGACCTAGGTATCAACCTAGATAACATGAAACATAATCTAGATAGGTATCAAGATAATAATCTTGACAAGGACAAAACTAAGAACAAGAACTTGGTACATAACAACTTAGAGAATTACCCAGTAAAAAGGCCCAAACAGTGGAAAAAGGACCAAAAAGATAAATAATAACTTCACCTAAAAAGGGTTTAAAACCAAAACAAGAGTACTTGTATGGTTGATTTATTTGTGAATACTAAATGAAGTCAAAAACATCACTTGAGATGACTAGTCCTAAAATGAAATCAGTGAGAGATAGAAGCAAAACATCATAAAGAAATGCTTTGGAAGTGGCAGCTGTAACATTGTAGAAGTTGATGGACAATATTGAAAATAATGGATGATAATCTAAGAAAAGGTCATGGAAAATATGTCTTAAAATATTTCAGCAGAAAATTTGAACAATCCAGGATTCCAGAGTTGCATTTCAAATATAAACTACTAGGTAATGACATCACACCAGGTAAGCCAGTTTTTATTGGGGCATTCTAATTGTCCAGTAATAGCACAATCTGATATCTTTTCTTCTAATTAAGTATGGTAAAAATCACATAATTACCTTAATTATTTATCATATGATCTATCATATCAAACAGCAAATGTTTTTTATATTCTGATATTCAGTAATGTAATATTTCAAATTGCGATTCCTATCTAATTCATGCTATGACTTTCAATATGTAGCAGTGCATTTGTCTATGAGCTTAATGAGTTACACAAAATTACCACAAAAGAAAATTAGCATGTACCAACAGGTTTATTATTTTTTTGTGTGTAATCAATTTCTCTTAAATAGCAAGTTTGTCATTTAATCATATGACTTAGGAACATTGGTGGTATTTTTTGCCAGATAAACATCACATTTACCAGGTAATAATTGGGAGACTTGACTTGATAGAGGTAAATAGGAACAGAGATTGTAAAGAGAAAATGAATGATATTAGTTGTAGCAGAAAAAATGGCATTAGAAAGATCCAAGGAAAACACCTTGATTGGATCCTAGAAAAAGAAAAAAGTCTATAACAAAGCATAGAGTATCAATTAACTCAGCATCAATTCTATGTGGAAGATGTTATGAACCCAGACAAATTCATTTGAGAGACCACAGAGCACCAAAAACCAAATACTGGGAAAAGCACATTGAAAATATGAGAAAAGAACCTAAAAATAAAAAATCCAAGAAGAACACAATTAGTAGAGGGATCAGAAAAGAACCTGGAGAACAAAATGTAGAAAAATCTAAAAGTACACAAACAGATGTGTGTTTAGAAATAATATTTCTGAAGAGTAACCTAATACAGGTCTCAGAAAAGAAAATTGAATGTGTAATAATTGAGAACATGATCAGCCAAGGTTGTTGAAAAGAAAACCCAAATAGAAAACTAGTGTAAACAATCCCCAAAACAATCCCCAAAATTACATAAAAGACTGTATGAGGTAAAAAAAGTAAACGTACAATAATAAAAAAATCAAGTTTAAGTAATAATCTAGGAGTTTGATCATAAAAATTAAACCTTTTGGGCTCATAAATTCTTTCACAAAATATTGTTCACAATCTCCTCATCTTCCAATGAAAAATGTTTATTATTTTAAGTTAATAGATCATTGAATAAAATTGCTTTGGTTTTCACAAACTTTTGATTAGACCCTCTTTTGCCTAACACCATGCTGATTTCTGCAAAACCATCTACTAGGACAACAATGAAGGTTGTGGAGTATCTACCAAAAAGATAAGCAAATTCCTTCTGAAGTATGAATCAATGATTTTAATTACACTTTGATATGGTTTAAAAACAAAATGGCTATGACTATGACTATGGCTATGAGCATGACTATGACTTTGACTTTGAATAGTGATTAAATATGATCTCACTTCCTTTTGTATGTTATCTTTTCATCAACACAACATGCATCATCCACTGGGGAGGTATCAGAATGGTCCTTGTTGAGATACTAAATCTATATTCGAACAGCTAAAATAAGCATCAACAAAATAAATAATTCATCCCATCAGGTGAAATTGAAGATTCCCATCTTCTGGAAAGAATCCAAGTAGGTCCACACATTACAGAGGAAGTAGAAACATTTTTCTTCTTCAAAATATGCAAGTTTTTGTGCAAATTTAAGTAAAATAAAGTAATCATTAAATTTACTAATCACTCATTTTGTTGGCACCCCCAAACACATTTGTCAAAATGAAAGTTGCTAGTGAAATGACTGTAAGATGTTGAAAATTAAAAAAATGTGTTTTTGATCTATGATTTGACTGAAAAAAATGAATAAGTAAGGGTCAGACTTATATATATGATTTAGCACAAACCTTTTGTTTTTGATAAAGAAAGTATTTGATAGTTCAAAATATGATTAAGGAGCTGAAATAATGACTAGAGGATCCATAAGTGAATTCATTGTGTGTAAGTGGTTGCATACTTTAGCCTGTTTTACTGGTTTGTGGGAGCCTAATGGTCTTTCATAGAGTCTTTTCAAAAGATAATGGTTTTAAGCAAAGGATTGCTCTTTGCTTGCAAAAGGCAAAAAGGGATGCAATGAATCCTCAACAATTGTCATGCATGAATTGAAATAACCTGTCATCTTCGTCCTTGGGGTACCCAAGGTGCCCCAGTGGCAGTGATGGTATGGAATACAAAAGTCATTGGAACTGAACTTAATTTGTTTGAGTTTTGCACATCATACCATTTCATATAATGCAAAACATGAGTTGTAAGTAGGTAGATGTTATTGAAGAAAAGAAGAGGTAATCCATTTTTAAAAAATGATCATTTGTGACTGATTTTCCCAAGGCAAATGTACAATCTATGGTATTGACTACTTTCTCTCTCAGGGAATACATATCTATCTATGGAGTGCAATAAAAGCATCACGTGCACTGTAGACAAATGTAGTTTTTGGAATGGACTGGAGTCAGAAACCTAGAGTTTTAATCTCATTCGCATGCATTATTAAAAACTCTAAGATTTCAATCTTGTGCAAGCCACTTTTCATAAAACACACTTTTTGGGATAATTTTACATATTATACAAAAAAGCAATGGTGGATTCACATTAGACAAGGGCCCTAGAGAAAAGAGAGCAGATTTTCAGAGAAAATTTTGTATATATACCTTTAAAAAGACAGTGGAAAAAATAAAAGGTGTCCTCCTTGTTCTTATTGCAAAAAGGCATTTGGTGTGCTTAAATGCTGTGTTGGTTTCCACAATGTGAAAAAGCTCTACTTGAAGTTACTTCCTCTCAATTGTCTTTTCACTCTTTGCTTTGGCTTTGTTTACGCCAATATCATCTTTTACAATAAAGAGTAACTTCGCCACAACACTCAAGAGCATTGGACCATACAACAAAATCCATAGAAAAGCTTTCTACACATCCATTTGGACCCAAAGGATCTGCTGGCATGGACTTTGACAGGTTTAGCAGTCACGTACGATTGTGCAGAAAAACGAAGTGACGCAAGCTATTACTATTATTGTTACGGGTTTGAATTCAAGCTGGAATCTTTTTGCGAAATATTGAAATCCTATTGGCTCTTTTGAACCCATACATTTTGACTGCTACTTATGTCAAGGTGAGAGTTGTAAAAGGCGTTTAAAACAAATGGAACAAGTATGCTGATACAACGGCCATTCTTGCTTGTTTCATCTACAACATTTCGAAAAAACAGGAAGATACCAACTATGTGAGAAACTATCAAGATAGGACCTGCCACAAGACAGGATCTGGCTATGTACAGGAAAGAAAAATGGTACAGATTTCAATAGCTTCCAGGATGCGAGTCTTGTTGAGTGCAAAACAATGTAAGCTGAAAGTATTGATGTCACGGGCTGCGAGTTCCTTTATAGCCAGAAAGAGACCTTGGGAAATTAGTTGCTACGTCCGAGATTTTAGTGTTCCAAGTCTTTTTTGTCAAGTTTTAATTTTTTTCAATTCTCACACAATGCTGCTCTTTTATTTCGTGAGGCTGAATTGCAAGGCTGAGTCGATGAGTGTTTGAATGATAAGATAATAAAGATGATCACATAGTTTATCAATGGATCTTAGCCCTCCTCTTCCTTAAATTTTGTTTTGGAGGCTCAACCACGTTGCTCAAGAAGTATGTATCTCTGAACCGAAAATCAATACTGCATCTCTAGTCAATTTTGCATGGATCTTACCATGATTTTTCTCCAAAGGATCTTTTGCTTTAACCTTTCTTTTATTTTCATTCGAACTAAAAGGGTCATATAACTAAATGTAAATATGGATTATTCAAAAATTGAATGCTCTGAAAAAATTATGCTACAATCTGTTTGTAACTTCAAAAACAAATTGAACAAAACAAAACTGTCTGTTAAAACATCTGATATAAAATGGTAGAGGACGATTCTTCACGGAGAGAGCATCATATCACTTCCATCACTTCATCTCTGCCCTCCTGCGACGCATCACGCCGCGTCGACAATCTCATGCTTTTTCAACCATTTCTTAGTCATTGCAGACAACTTCTTCCTACTTTTGGCACTTCTCGTCATGGTGAAACTATGACTAGAATTCAACCCCATCAATTTATCCCACTCCTTGAGGTTCTGATGACTTTCTTGACTTTTACTCAACGAATGTTCCATTCTTTTCATCAGCGAGCAATCAAGATAGTAAACCGGGTGAGGATTACTGGGCCCCGTTGGACGAGGTGGTGGCACGAAGAACTTGGGATTGAGTTGAGGAGATTGGAGGTGGTTGCGAAGGGTTTGCATGGTTGTGCTTGGGTCTAGGATGGGGTTGATTTGGGGTGCTGGTGTTTGATTATTGGCCAGATAGCTGGTTGCATTGGTTGCTGGCTGAGCGATTTGATTGCTGATTTGTTGAGGATTGATATTATTGCTAGTTTTTGCAGTAATTTGAATGTTGTGATTTGGGGTAGGTGCTGGGTTCAAAGGATTTGGGGTAGGTGTTGGGTTCAAAGGTGCCGTAGGTGTTAACGGCGTGATTGGCGGCGGGAGCTGCGGTGCAGAATGCGGTATGGTCATATCATTGCTATGAGGCAATTGGATGGCGTTACTGATTTGAGAAAGCAAGAATTGCTGAGGAGTTTGGAGATATTGATGAAACTGATGATGCGGATATTGTTGTTGAAGAAACGGCTGCAGCTGGGCTTGCTGTAAAATCTGTGACGCAATCAAATATTGTTGATGCTGATTAAATATTTGAGGCTGCTGAACGACAATGGTTGGCGCAGCACTGCTGTTAGCGACAACAGACTCGTTCTCGGTAGACGACCCTTTTGACGAAGCCTTGCTAGAAGCTGATACGACGTGAGACCCGTGGTGAGTCGACGATGGATGACAAATCTTCTTGTTTGACGATGGCTGCACGCCATCACTATCACTACTCGAAGAAGAATCTTTCACATTATTGCCTTCCTTTCTCTTGCTGCTGACATTGGTCTCACCCTCGCCACTTCCACTATTGTCTCCTTCACCGCTGCCGCTTCCATCGCCGCCGCTGCCACTCCCAGCAGAAGACGACAGACCTCCATCACCAATGCTCCCAACATTGACTTCGGATGCAATCCCGTCCAAGCACGATGTGCTGATGGAGCTGAATCCACCACTATTAGACGTGTTGGACGAACTCTTATCTTCACTCGATCCGCTTCCCTCCTTGGAAGAAAAGTCACTGCTATGACTGCTTGTGGTGCTCGTTTCACCGGTCCTGTCTCGGGGTGGAAGTTGCTGCTCGGAGTATTTCCTTTTGCGGGATTTGACCTTTTGGATCCGTCCCGCGCTACCATTATTAATATTGTTGGTTGATACGGAATAGTCCTTCTTGTCGGCAATCCTGATTTTCTTCTTTGGTCGTTTCTCTTGCCGTTCCGTGACTACATCATGCTGACGCTTCTGAGAAATGCTAAGCTTGGGTGGTGGCCCATCTCCTACCTGGGGAGCATGAATCTGCTGTTGCTGGTCCATCGGCTCTGCCTCGTCACTGCCAAAGGATTCCTGATGATTCTCACTATTGGAAGTGGCATACCCTCCATTACTGGAACCTTCATTGGAATTGGTACCATCATTGGTGGAACCATTCGACTCGCCATCATTGGACGAGTTGAGTGGCTTAGAATGTTTGGAAAGTTTGACATGCTTTGGAGCAGGTGCGATCATGTCATCCAACGAAGAAGAAGGCGAAGATGACGATTGGCTATTTTCATTATCATTCGCCGAGGCATGCCTTATTTGTTTGGCCTGTTTGGCTTGCTTGGGTCGTTTGGAGTTCTTGGCATTCTCAGCCTTCTCAGCTCTCTTTATGATGGCGTCAATCTCAGCACTGGTCGACGATGCAAAGCTCGACCTCAGCTTTCTAGGAAGAGAGGAAAGAGCGGGAGTTCCTTCGTTTTCTTGAGGAATAGTACCGTTGCTCCCTATGGTTGACCCCTCATCAACTCCCTTCCTTGCTTCAATAACTGAAGGGTGAGATCTTCGATTTCTTACGTCGTCATTACTATTTGTGCCATTCTCGCTATTGCTTGATTCTTCGGGCTGATTATCACTGTTGGAGGTTGCATAACCGCCATTGGATGCATTTGAGGACTGCTGATCTTGCTGGGGCAACTTCTCCGACGTGCTATCCACACTGTTATTCCCGCTATTGTCAGCGTTGCCGCCACTATTGGCACTGCCCCCTTCCGAAGACGACGAAGACAAGTCACTTCGTTTCGAACTGGACAAGAAGGGATGAGATTTTTTGTGGCTTTTGCTGCCATGACCTTGATGCTGTGCTCTTCGAATGATTGCATCAATGTCACTTGAGGAGCTTCCACTTTGATTTGAATCTAGTTGTTCCTGGGCATGGTGCTGGTTCGAATGATGAAACGATTGCAATGAAGAAGTATGATGATGCTGACTCAAACCAGTACTTGAGGCGAGATTCCCGTCGCTACTTGAGGAAAGAAGCCCCTCTTCTTTCCATTTTATAAGGTTGTCATATTTCTCATACTCGTGATTCGCAGCTAAATTATCATGGTTTTGTTCTACAATGGCATGGGATGCAACAATCTTGGTGTGACCAATGTGCCGCCTTAGTTGACCGTCTTGTCCAGAGCTGCCAGAAGCAGCTTGATCTCGAGCAAGGTGATCTTTTATTGATGATGAATAATTACGATCAATAAACTCAGACGATTCACCGCCGCCAATGCCACTGATAGCGCTCATGGTGCTCATGGCAGCGTCATCATACTGTTTAAAATCTTTGTATTCTGAGTACTTGTGATTGTTGCCTTGACTCCCTGCATCATCGCTATTGCTAGCACTATTACTTGACGAAATATCTTCCGAGTTCGTAGTTGAGCTATGCATTTGCGAGAGGGCAGACAATGCTTCAGTTTCCAGTGCATTAAACTGCCTCATGGAAGGAGGCGTAATCTTATCCACTGCATTATCTTCCATCGGGGCAGCACCATGAATCATTTCTTCCCCTTGTGCGTCTTGCATAGGATGCATAAATTGGACTGCACCCCTTGCAGTAACAGCAGCACCCTCCTCCGAACTGCTTCGATCGCTACTATTTCTTTCGTCGCTGTCTCCACCTGATCTGGAAGACAATCTGTCTCCGGTCGTTGACATGTTCGTCTCGCTTTTTTCACCAGCACTCATGCTCAACCGACCCGTTGACGTGCTGGAGGACACTTCGGCAGTGGTGTGCCCAGACGAAGATCGAGATGACGATCGCTGCTCGGAGCCGCTGCTGCTGGTCCCACCTCCTCCTTCGTCTTTTCCTGAGCCAGACTCTTGGCCTGACCCTGATTCTGGTCCCGACCCTGATTCATCTCTGCAGGAATAGTCTTCGTTCTTTGCTTCCCTGATTTCTTTGATTGGGGCAATGGCCTCATCTTGACCCGATCCAGAATGGGATGAAGACGAGCCATGATTTTGAGAGACGGATGTGAGGCTGTCACTGCTGTGATTGCTCGCCGTTTTCGAAGAAAATTGAAGGAGCTTGGAAGACATTTTCTTGTTTGTGGGACTGCCAACAGCTTCTAGGGCCGAGTGCTTGTTCGTATGTTTCGTGTGTGAAGCCTGTTTGGGATGCTTCTTCGTGTGCTTGCCATTCGAAGCAAGCGAGTGAAATTCTTGTGAGGCCTTTTGGTGATGTTGATGTTGCCGTTTCTGGCTCTGCTGATGATGCGGCTCCAGTACCATCCCTTGCAGGGCATGCGTATGATCCCCACGAGGGACAGAATGTTGAGCCCCGTGGTGTGGGCTACTGCTCTCTGCCCCGTTCCCATCCAGTCTGGTATAATCATTCTCTTCAGAGCTGCCTTCAGTTTCTTCTTCTTCTTCTTCGCCCCCATCCTTGTCTCCCCCCCCATCTGCAGAGCCTTCCTCCTCCTCCTCCTCCTCTTCTTCTTCTCGACTGTCCGATCGACTATCACTCGAAGATCTCGGACGCTCGCTGCTGTTGCTGTCGTTGCTCTCATTGCTGCTCCCGCTGGATGAGTGGCTAGACAATGCATCCTCGTCTATGCTCGGGTTGGAGGGGCGTTTGCGTCTCCTGTAATCTTCCGGGGGTGGCGGCATGAGAGGCTGATCATGCTGATGTTGCAGTTGCTGGAGCTGCTGCTGGGAAACTTGATCCTCTTGGAGATCTTTGTCGTGGTGGCCTGGAGAATCCATTGCTATTGGGTACTTCTGGTGCTGATATTATGCTGCTATTCTTAAACTAAAACTTTCAACTGATTAAGAGACGTTTCGTCTTCAGTCATCATCTTTGGGTGGCTCTTGGCCTTTGATCTTTATCGAAAGTGCAAAACAAAATGCTGTGAGACGCTGCGTTTACAATAACTCCTTTGGACCTGGAAGTGGTTCGAGTGTGAACAAGATCATAATGAACGAAAGGGGACAGCATGGCAAGAGGCTCATAGTGTATGCTCTCAACAACGAAATGTTCGACTGCAGTGGGTTGACAACACTTGAAAATGTTGTCATATTCACCTCTGATCTTTTGGAAAATTGTGTGTTTTATTACTCCTATTTATTGTGAGAACGCAGCGTCCATTCACCTATAGGTACAATACTAGAGGTACAATACATCTCGCATGATGACTCTTTACACTCACATGACTATTGCACCACAACACAACATGAAAACAGAGATGAAAACCAAATGAAATCAAATCTGATCGTTATCTGATATTATGAGATGAAATTTGCCAGGACAGGCCAAGACACACACGAAAAAGTAGGTGAAAGCCCCAACTTGAAACACGAAAAACACGTCGAAAGACTCGTAATTCCAAGACAAAAACTGATAAATCGCCTTAAATGGACTAAAAGTTTGATGCCATTATTAGACTCCGATTTCTGGAGAATCATAATATTCCACTTCAGGTCCGCAACAATGGGATTTTTGAAAAAAAAAAACTATAATTATTTATA
>JALLOT010000406.1:0-10191 GCA_036939595.1 Thalassiosira livingstoniorum | reverse complement strand
CCACTTCAAGTAAAGGAAAATAAGGGCAAGGATGGAAATCCCGAAAAAAAAAAAAAAAAAAAATAATCTTTAACGCAGATCAGTAAAACACCATTCTTTCCTCAACAAATCAAGCACCGTGCCTGAAGTTGAGGGGAAAAGTAGTTTTTTCTTTAACACATCAGTAAAACACCATTCTCTCCGTTATCAAAACAAGCACGGCCATTGAAGTTGAAGGGGCAAGTGTTTTTCGTGGTTCGGTGTTCTCTTTTACTTAATAGATAGACACATCCCAGTCAAAAGGCATAGGAGTAAAACGACAATTGTTTAGTCCCAAAAATAGCCCCAAAATACATACTTTTAAAATTGGAGATTACCATGGTGGTCAGTAAAATGATTATTTCTATCAATCTTATCTGTTAAGTAGTATAAGTAGTAGTGTACAAAAGGCACAGACTGATGTGATGTCAAATTCCAGATGGCAAAAAATACAACCCACTGGCGACCTTAAGGATCACGTGCACAAGTGGCCCAAACTGATGTGATGTCAAATTCCAGATGGCAGAGAATACAATCCACTGGAGGAGCCCTTAAGTATGTAAGGCCGACATTTAGAATATTATTAATTGTATAAATGGCAAATGTAGTGTGTCATTTTTTGTCGAAAATGAAACGAGAGGTTTATCATTCTTGAACTGCAGAAAATTCTTTTTGGTGTTATTTCTCAGTAAAATGGTATGTTGAAGAATAAAACTCTAATTGAACCACCTCAGCAGGGGAAATAAGTTGGAGAGATGAGTCCTTTTTCGCCACTTTAACTTACAAAACTGTCCAATCTAGTTAAATCCACCATACCTACAACTTGTAATCAGTTAAAAGTTGTTTCTAAAACAACTAACAAAAAATTACATGGTAGATACTTGCTTAGATTCATTACTTATTGAATTTTCATTTTTCTTTGACAATTTTGAATTGGTACATGCAAAAGTACAATACTTTGGGTTGCCATATTCCATGTACATATCACACTTTTTATGTTCCCTGCCATCATTTTCATCCAGAAATTCACTGAATTGAAAGCAATTCCAACCAAGGACAACACTGGGTATCTCACGTGATACAACATAACAATGCAAGAATAATTTCATTTTGAAATTTGAAATATGAAATATGAAATATGAAATTTTTGTCACCTGAATGCTGCCTGAATGTTAGTACGAAAGGAATGATATTTGCAGCAGATGACAGTTGACTGAAAAAATGAAAGGAACATTCCCAGTTCACCAGATCTATTGTGATGATTCTACATAGGAATAGTACAATTTTCAAATTCAAAAGAAACACAGTGATGTCCTTGTTCCAACAGTAAACTTCCATTTCAAGATTGATGTTCTGTCTTCTTTATGAATATTCTTCCAAAAATGTTTGTGTTTTCCAATTTTGCTTTTCCTTCAAGTGATGGCGGAATGGATAAAGAATATGGAAGATGATGAAATACCTTTGGGGACATGAAGTTACACCTATGAAAAAACCTTTTTGGTTTTTAAAAGAGTTTCTTTTGTGAAATGTAAACTGAGGTAAGTAGAAAAAACATCATGGACGTTGTGCAATGGTAGTGTTGACATCAGTAATTTAAAGTCTTTTTCTGTCCTTGAAATTGACACTTGTTCAAACAAAACAATGTTATGGTTTTTTATGTCCATATTATTTTGTTCAACACCCTTTAGTGCAAAAGAAACTGTCAAAAATGGTGGCAATGTACCTAATTTCATTCACCATTTTGAGTGACTATGTTGATGTTTGTAAAGGTTTGTTCATTCTCTGTCAAATTTTAGTTTCATACACATCAAAATTTTAGAAAACAGATGAAGGGTAGTTGTTTTTCAATTTTTTATAAAGAAAATTGGATTAAATATGAAAAACATGGTTAAATTTATCATTTACTGACATTGTAAGCATTTGAAATAGTTTTAGTGGCATTGCCTTTAGCAGTAATTGGGATTTGCAGAGTTCAAAAATGAATTTCCAAACACAACTATAGTTGCTCAATAGTTGGAAATTACTTTTCATATCAACAATGAAGTTTGCAAAATTTTAGGTAAAAATATGGATTTTTTTCTCATGTATTGCAAAAAGTGTGCTTTTAGAGAACACATGGTAATTACTAGTAGCTACAACTTTTCTGTTTTAGTAGACAAATAATTTCATGCTGTCATTTTTACCAGTTAATGCATGTTTGAATCATATTGCAGGCTTTATATTTTACCCCATAACAAGTTAACCTACCAGTATAAAACTATTTGTAATCAAAGGACCATTTATAAGCCTAAAAACAAGTAGATCTCAGTTTGTTAGAGATTTGCTCATATTTTGAGTCAGAAATGGGTTCATGAATTTTTTTCATCCTACCAAAAAACAAGTAGATTGTTTAGGACCATTCCCATGTTAATTTCTGGTATATTCTACATGGGGCGCTTCTAGTTCTGGATAATTGGTGTTGGGCCATTTTTGCTCACTTCACACAGTTAGTTTTACATCTAATTCAGACCAACATTCTTTTTTGAAGATCTAATTGTTTCTTTCCACGTAGGCTTTCTGTGGCTTTTGTACTATATCTTTCTCTGTTACTATTTATATTATACCTTATCATTGAAAATTGTGCTTTTGTTTTGGGCAATAGAGATAAATTAAAATTAATGAAACCTGATTTGCATCGGACAGATGCATTTTACAGGTCATGCTTAAAATATTACTGCTTCTCCTGTGGCCTGAAATTGCTGTGGTGCTTAGATACTGCCTGTTGAAGATTTACTCAATTTTAGGTATATAAATAGTTTTATACTGGCACTATGAGAAGTCTAATTCCTTTGTATTCTACATTAGTGGGCAAGAAAAAAGGCTATTTCAACACAAAACCTAATGTTTGTCATTGTAAGCATGTTTTTACAAAATAAGCACTTTGGAATAAAAGAAATTGTCCTAGGATGACTACTATCAAATAAAAATGAAGAAACATTTATTACTCACACAAAATTTGTTGCTAGTATAATAAAAACTGTGTACAGGTTTTGATTTGTCTCTATTTAGATAACATCTACTCAGTGGAAATCATTATCAAAACTAAGTGTTGTTGTATAATCTAATGGTAACAAATAAATCTTCATGAGTCAAATAGTGTTACAAAAGAATAAATTCTTGAAAGATGAATATCATGTGTTAGTGTACAGATTTTGCCTTATTTTTGAAGTTTTATTTAATGTTTGACCTCATTTGCATATAATCAAATAATGAAGTACATCCACCCCCCTGGCTTCATTATAGGGTTTCATCCAAATGATTTTTTTGTACTAATTATGACATCATGTTAATAAGTTGAGTTATTTTTATCTGAAACACATAGTGACAATGATGTGTTTTTCCACAAGTCCATTTTCATCATTAACTTCAGTTTTTTACATAACAGTAAACTCTCAACAAGAGAAGAAAAGGTATATTCAAATGGTGTTGTTTAATTTAAATTTATAGTAAATTATTTTATGGATGATTAAAAACATGTATAATTTGAGTTTAAATATGGTGCTTGTATAATACTTACATAACAAAAATTAATGTTGTGGTATATCAACAGAGAGAGCAAACATTATGCAAATAGTTTTATGTACTAATATATGTTCTTGAAAGTAAAACTCATATGCACAAAATTATGACCTTCAGAACAAATAATTATTGATTACATTGTAGAATTGACGGTTCTTGTGAAAATCATGAAATCAAGGTGGAATGTTTATTTGCCTTTGGGTTCATTAATGAAAAATGAGTTTGAATGGCATGAGAAAAATAGAGTTAGACCATTTCCCACAACTTGATCAATTCTGGTGCTTGATATACATATTTTTCTGTTCTGTTGCTAACACCAACATTTTCAATAATAATTAATGCTGAATCAGAGAAATAGATGCATTGAATTGTTTTTCTATTAATTTTGGTAACATTTTGTTTTGTTGAAAAAATTTGCTGTAATCTTTACATATTTTCTACTTTCAGCTGTTGATTTTTTATTTATCTTTGCCAGTGTCGAATTTATTGCAAATGTGTACAAAATTCAATAATTTTTTTGCCACAACAGACCTTCAATTCAATCAAATATCAAGACTAAACAAATATCAGCCTTGTGTTGGATTTAATTTTAAATTTGGAAAAATAATAGTAATATTACAAAATCACACAAAACACATGTCACATCTGATGATTATTATTTTTTCAAGGCTGCTGTTTTTTATGTGCTTTAGAAGTTTATAGAAACAACACATGTTTGTTTTGACATTGTACCCAATGTAACTATATTATCAATGCTGCAGGTAAATAGATTTTAATGGACTCATTCTGTATTCCTCCAAATATAATGTTATTTGATTTTTGAGGTTGAAATATATCCCCACATTTTTGTACATCTGAAAGGGAGCTAAATATGCATTCCAGAAAATGGAAACATTCCATAACCTTTGTGCTTTGGACATTTACATTGAATGTGATTTTGAATCATTTGAAACAATTACTGGCCAGTTCAACCAATACAACAAACAACCAATTCTATTTTTATTGATAATTTGCCAGCCAAATTAAAACTGGTGGAATTATGAAATTAAACTGTCATCAAAACAGTTGAATGTAAGCATTACAAAAAATTTTAATTTGAGTGGCATAAATTTGACACTGCTTATCAACTACCATATCCATCCTACAATAAATGTGTTTTCAAATAAGGGATATTTTCAATTCCTGTGCTATAAGTAAAATTGGTACATGTGGCTTGCTATGATAGTTTTCATTTTCTAGTAAGATGCTAGTGCCTAGTTGCTGAATAGAAGTTTCAATTTTTAATGGCCCAGTTGCTGTTGCTGTACATTTATGCACAAAAGAAAGACCAAAATTTATGTCTGCTTAAACTCATGTAGTTAGGTATATTTTTTAGAATGAATTATCAATTAAAAAGGTTAAGGAGCAAGGATTGAATTAAAATACCAAGATATGATTTTGAGCTGGTTTCTATTGTGTTGATGTCTCCCTTTATTATCAAAATTCCAACAAACATTTAAAGTAAATCTGCTCTTTAATTTTCAAGTGTACGTTGAACCACAGGCAGTCAACGTAATACAGCAAAAGAAAAGAAGCTCAAACACTCTCTGTGTTAAAAAATTCTTTTTACAACTAGGCACCAGTACTGACCTAAAGTTTGTAAAATTAACACCTTTAACTTCATTGTGTTTCCAATGTAGCTATTATTTTTCACATATTCTTTTTTGAATGATATTTTCATTGGAAACATATTAGCTTGTGTGTAACTAAAAGAATAAAGAAGTGAAAAGTTAACTAAAAATATTCCAATTTTGTTTTTAAAAGAGTTTGGTGATAGTTTAAAACATGGTACAAATGAATTTGATGGATTTTTGCACTCTACAAGAATTAAGTTACTTTATTTAAAACTGCCCTAAGGTATTTTTTGGACAGTGAAGGTGTACATTTTCTTAAATAAATGATTCAAGCATAATTTTACTTGAACCACTTGGAATCTTTCAATCATTCATTGTTCTTTATAAGAGCAATTCTGTGATCACCAACAAATCAGCTTATCTGGTTAAAGAAAGCATGCAATAACAAAATAAATTTTTTTTGACTCCATTCCAACTGACAAGTACTATTTTTTGCTTTTATCAGAAAAATATTCACGGTGAATATCTACTTCTAAATATTGCTCTGTGTTAAGTTATTTTTTCAAGTGTAACATCAGCAGCAGATATCTGATGTTGATTTAGAACCCTTCCAAATAAACATAAACCAATGTCCTTCAATGGTCTCATTAACTAAAGTGGCAGAGACAGTAGACAACAATGAACTGGTGGCTAATCAATTTATTAGTTAAAGAAATCATATTAGAAGAAGGTGTTTTGTTTGATTTCATTATTTTTGATTTATTAGATGATTCTTAACTGATTTGAAATAATAGTAATAGCTCCTAGTCCCTACATGGCAAAACCTAACAAACAATATGAAAAATATTGATGAGAAAAGCCAAACTCATCAGATGTGAAAGATTGGCATTATCTCAAGGAACATGTGGAAAATCATGATGATAATGTACATTCCAAGATAAACTTCTAAAAGAAATTCAGATCTGCTAATAATTGATTCAATAATTTCTGTTTCAAATGTAATAGACTGAAAAACGTTTGTGAGATAAAAAGAACTTTGAACAGCATAAAATTTGAATCAGTTCAGTAGAAATTGTGTAGAGAAAACACAGAGTATACTCCTGTCAAAAGGACAAAATAACAAATAAATTGAATGTGACTGATTTGCTCTGACAATCATCAACATTTGATGTTGCTATAGCTGACCATGACAATAAGGTTGATTATCTCATGTAAGAGTAGAATAAATCTCTTTCCATTGTAGAAATAGCCACAAAAGTTGTACAATAATTACAGATGTAGATCCATATCACATCTGTAAGCTGTAATATTTTTCAACATTCTTGATTGATGACTTTAGATATTGTAATTATGTTGTTCCAATGTGAAATCCATATCAATTATCTGTCAATATTTTTTGATTATGTACCAAGTATCATTGTCTCAAAAACAACAAAAAATAGAAAACAAAAAACTGCAAAACTTGCCATCATGTCAATCATTATTGTTTTATTGAACAACTGAAACAACTGCAATACCAAAGCCAAAAATGCCATCATATTGAAATATTTTTCTCTACATCATCTCTTTTGTCATCTTGCTTACATTAATATTTATTTGTCAGAAACTGTGCAAACTAACAAAAACTGTTTCTGCTCAACACACCAGAAAACAATCAATTCTAAAAAAGTTCCCATTGTGAATCTTGAGATTTGGTGTGGTTCCAGTCTCTCAACACCAAATCAATAAACCAAAAACTCAATGAAACATGGTTGGAAATTCAAGGGTGAAATTAGATAGAAAAATATCAAAAAATATCTTCACTGCACCCATATTCTAAACAAAGTTGAAAATTTTGACCTCCTAAGTCTCAAGAGTTACAAATCAAAACTCAACAACCAACAGTCCTCTGATGAAAGGATCACCACAGATGAACAGCTATGACAATGAACTTAGACAATACACCAAGTGCCATTCATGAACCTCATCATTTTTTTTGCAGCAAAGCCTATGTGCAATACATTTTTCATTCCAAAAAACACTAAACTTCATTTGAAACTTTAAACGGCAGTCCACCATTGGTAGGAGATACCAATAACAACTGGATAATAAATGCAGATGTGACCAAAATATCAAATTTTAACAACAAAATTGCCACCCCCTCCAATATTCATGATTTGTCTACCAAAGTCAACACTGTAGTGCAGCTTTACTAAACTTGACACAAAATCAGCTTTGACAATGTATGCATTTTGGCTCAGTTAACCATATTCAGGGCTTGTAGTGGAAGCCAAAATTTGTGACAGGACTCCCACTTATTTTGAAATTATTGTTCATCAAGTTTTCACATTTTTGAAGTCACGAAAATGTATTGAACTCCAACACATAACACACAACAATTGAGTGAAGCAGGTGGTGCTGAAGTATCATCAGTCCTGAGGCAGAGGCATGTCAGGGATTTTTTAGTGGAGAAAGGATACAACTTACCAAAATACGGTTTATCTATTTTTGGCAAATTCAACTTTGAACTAAATGTGTCAAATCAATGTACAAATGGTACAACAATCAAATGGTGATGATTTCTCTTCTGGTGAATTGACATTTGAGTGTAGATGCTCAAAAATAATCATGATGCAATCCAAAAACTTTTTTCTTTTGAATGTCCAAACTTGAAATTTTTTGATTCATGTTCATTGAAGAGATTTGTGTGTGTTTGATCAATAATCTATGATCTATATTTAACAAAATAATCTGTTATTTAAATAATGTAATTTTTTTAGTCTTTTCAATGAGTTTTATTTTCTAATATTGTGGGATTGGCAAATTTTGTTGATGCCAGTTGCTCTATTTTTGTTGCTTACTTGCAGAATTATTTTTAGATTTACAATTTTTGTAGTGCCAGTTCAAAGGTGGTGGCATGGCAACAAAAGATACAAGTGCTGTGTGTTACCATCTTTATGTTTCTCCCTCTGACTCTTTCTTGATGAATGAACTGATCTTTCATTCAAAAATTACACAATGAGGCCCACCTTTCAGAGTGCTAGAAAATCACTAGCTTTTGCTAGCAGCTGGTGCTACCTTGGTGTACATGGTGTCAATTGCATCACACGTAGTGCCCATCTAGGTTAGCAAATGGAAAGTCATCCCCACCATATGGTTGATAGTGCAAGGTTCCAATTGCTAACCTAGAGACCATTGTTTTATGAAACAATCAGAAGTAGCACTTCACAAGTGCCATTGTCAACTCGATAAAATGTGCATATACATGGTGTTGTTCTTTGTTTTGTCTATAAAAATTGAAAGTTATTTTTCAGTGATACCTCTGGTTCAAAAACATAGGTAGAATGCTGAAGCTCTAATAATACAGTACGGCAGCAATGATAGTGATGAAAAGGAAAGTACTTATCATAGTTGCAATTAGGTCCTGGTTACTGGTTGATTTTTTTAATATGTGCATTGATGATTATTGTTCTTTGTGACTAGTGACCAGAGGAAACAAACCATTCAATGTTAAAGTCTCCAGATCTATAGATCTTCCTTTTTATTAGCCTTTTGATTTGTAATAATAAGTTAAACAGTGGAAAATATGCAAAACACAGTAACAAACCTTTATGAATGCCATTTTGGTACTTGGAGTTAGTACAAAATTATACAATATATACATAAATTGTGGTATGAAATATTAAAAGAAATTTATCTTAAAGAATTTATTATTTTGAATAAAATAAATAGATCAAGATTTGGAACAAATAAAGCAGTAGTAAAGTGATTAGTTGATTGTAGGTTGATGGAAATCTATTGAAACAGATTGGTTGAAATGGGTTTTCTTCTGTAACTACATACCAATCAGTATGTGGTTTTAATCAGAGAGATACCAGTAATCAATTATTTAGATACCTTAATTAGACAACTTCTTTTATTTTAATTTCTTTGTGATATCCTATGCAAAATTATTATCTCTATTTTTGGGTGAAGGGATCTGACTAAAAACCCAGTTATAATTAGTATGACTATGTGTACAAGAATTGTACCGCTTCTTCAAAAGATTTTACTGACAATTTTTACATTGCATTATCATAGCTACAAGAGGCAAATCATACATACCATACTTTACTGTAAAAATCATTATATTTATAATATTATGATACCTGAATAATTATCTCTCAAAAATAGGGTCTTGTTCCATTTTGGCCAAAGCAATAAAACTCACACAGAATGCCTTGTGAATTACTAGCAGATTACTATGAAAAATAAAGAAGTGGTCTGCTTGAAGGTATCCAAACAGGTAAATGTATCTAAACAAGTAAATACTGGTATATAGTAATCACATGACATACTACAGGCTCAAAAAAAATATTTTTTTACACACTTTTTAGAGATTTCTACAAAAAAGCTGTCAAAATCTCTATTCAGAATATGATGTACCCCAAGTTTTTTGCAGCTCCCACATTGAGCTCCAATGATCATGTACTAATTCCTACAATTAGATTTTACAATTTTGGTAGAATTTTGGTACATCTTTTGGATGGCTAAAATGTACCATTTTTGTTTCGAGTATTTTTTATTGTGCTGTCCCTCTCAATGATTTGTCTCCTAATGCAAAAATCTCTAACATGGAATCGGTACGGTTTCTATGATACTCCACATGAGAATGGTAAAAATCTCAGGGTATTTAACCCTTACATACCAAGTTGCCCTTTTGGTTCCTTTTTTTTTTAAATCATGTTAGAAACTCAATTTAAATGAAATATCTTGTTTTTGACCTTTTCTTGTTGTGAAATGGAATCAGTGATGAAGTGGAGTGTTATGAAGCTACTGCTAAAGTTTGGCAGCTATTGCTGCTGTGGTTGTTGAGATATCATTGCTGGTAAGTTGGTATCTGTGTCATTTTTCATCTTGTGTTCACTTTTTTGATGCAAGTGGTTGGAAAAGGGCTAAGGCCTGGCCCCTGGCCATCCAAAACCCATGACTCCCAACTCTGACTACCAAAAAGGTCGAATTAGTGGACCAGGACTAAAAAAAA
>JALLOT010000404.1:0-20810 GCA_036939595.1 Thalassiosira livingstoniorum | reverse complement strand
GGAGCGCAGCTCTGAACCTCTGGGCTGGCATGACCACCCACCATACTGACAACTCAAATCTTCTAAACCCAACGCAATGGTGCCCATTGCAATTGCCATCACCGCCATCACCCCCCCAACCCCAACCACCCCAACATTGGCACAGGTGCACCACCCACCACATCCGCCATGACCACTGCCCAATTGCTGTAGTTCTGGGTGCGATCCAACGCTCCGGAATGGTCCCCACGAGTTACAAATGTTTCCACAAGTAGCACAATTTTTTCATCGATGGGAATAAATTGACAGGGGTGATACCCCAACCCCTAGCCTCCTCAGACAAACATTTGACAGAAAGATTGGAACACTTCCCAGTATTTCCATCATGCATATTTTCCTGTTTTTTTTGCATTCGAAGAGGGCCATGATGAAGTTGGAAGATTTGGTTCCAGCTCTGGCGTGGAGGTGGGTGGCGGTGGCGATGGCGTCCCAGGAGGGGGCAACGGCATGACAGTTGTGGCACCATTGGGCATAGAAAGGATACCGACATCGCGGCCTACGTATTCATCGACCAAGTTCAATGACGATGGTGACGCTGATTGCTCGAAGGAAGAACTAATGGAGAGAATTTGAGGCAGCATCTCCAATTGGGGTGCGATCCCAAATAGGCCACGGCGGTGGGGACGCCCCAGTGGTTGAGGTTGCGTTCTCAACGGGAGGTGGGGGATTTGTATTCGGGGGTGGGGGTGCTCTGTTGGGTCATGCATTTTTGTTCCAGATGTCGTCGAGGGAGTCACCAGATTTGGGGCGGATGGTACAATAGTCAGGAGTTGGAGCGATCGTAGAACTGTTGTGAGAGTAGTCAGGGACTTCATGGTTTGATTGTGTGTTTGTTCAACAGTGAGGAAAGAACTCAAGTTTTTGAGGAGGTGCGAAGGAGTCCCTTTGATAGATGAGATGTTTTTGGTATTGAATGATGTGTTCATGTTTCACTGGTCACAATAGAATACATATATAAATTGAAATATTCAAAAGCATAGGTATCATCTTGCAAAACCCAGTAGAGCAACATAAAGAAACTAGTTACCAGCACTTAAAATTTTTCCAATCATATTCATCACATAATTATTGCTAGGCTTCAGTAGCAAATTAAACTTACAAGTGTATCACATGCTGTAATTTAAAGATTTAATGATTTATCCCCCAACTTACTTGTTTTCAAAGAAAAGAAACACTCAATTGCAAATATACAATGATTGATTCTGTTAATAATTTTTGCAGATCTTCAATGCAGCCAGAAAAATGAAAGTGCATCGGTAGCTTAAAAACATACAACGCCAATCAATCCGGCAACGCAATTGGCAAGGCATGAACTGAGACATAATTAAACGATCAGCACTTTATCAACCACCCATCAACAGTCATCGAAAACACACGCCTACTAATGACTAATGACCCTTCTGCTTTTAGGCCTCATACCACAATGTGATTCCAGTTAAAAGAATCTCAAAAGATTGTGCATGCCATGTTCAAATGCTAATGCGGCTAAACGAAGACCCATATGTCCAATGATGTGGCGATGGTGGCCGAAACATTACACACATCAATTTCAAGAGATTATTGATTGAATATTGTGAATCAACATTGCCCTTAAGTTGGGTTTGAAGTGGTTTCCCCCGCGAAGTCAAACCGTGACATCCTTTCGACCTCCTCGCCGGCGGGGTGCGCGTCCTCGTCACCTGTTCCACGAAAGCGTCACAAGGGCAAAAAATCCGATTCAACCCCCCCATCGGACTGGACGAATCCAACGGCGGGAAGAAGAGCAAATATTCCGAGATCAAATTGAGTTACGACAAAGATGAATGGATGCGGACCATTCGCGCCACTGATATGAAGATAACAGCTGCTTTTTCGTAATGACATAGTTGTGAAGGAGGAGAGAAGAGCAGCGAGTGAACCCAACCCGCACCGTTGACTCTGACGTGACAAAGCAACAGAGTATGCGGCGAACTTGAGCTATTCCAGCGGAAAGATAAATCAGCCAATGAAAATTATGCTAGATCAGCTGCCTTACTTATTACGGCACCAACTTTTCAGTAATAATTCTCTGAATTACTTGTGCCGTGACGGTGGCATAGAATTGAGAATAGTGTGAAGAAAATTCGTTGAACTTTTGTTGGGAGTCGCCGGCAGAGTTAGATGATGGAAGTCGAAGGCCACTATCTGAAACAAATGCTAAATATCTTCTTTTCCATCTCCCATCACCATCACTCCTGTTCTGTGCTCGTGAAGGCTCGAGACACAAGAGGCAGGGTAAAACCATCGCTGCCCGACGCCAACCTACCTTTAATTCCGCCTTTCTGCCAGCGATGGTTTTACCCNGTCTGCGATTGAATTTTGTTTTTGAGATAATTCTTTTTGGGCGATGTAAAATCTGCGATCGAAAATCCAAAATTTCGCCGATAATTGCCAAATTGCTAAATTATAATAATTCCAAGCATATTCCTGGTCGTCCCAAACGCAAGTCTCACCGATCTGGCATCATTCCATCATCATCTCGCGAGTGTCGCGTGCGTGAAGTCTCCCCCAGTTGTCCCACTCACATCAACCTAGATCCTTCGTCTTTTAGATCCGCTTCGTCATTCACCCGCAGCGTACAAGCCAAGGCTCTCAGGCCTGATATGGTTTGGACCACCCTCAAGGGTGATCTCAACATCAATCAAATCAACACCGCTTGCAAACTTCTTTACAAGGGAAAGGACTACACGGCCCAGAACAAGGTCAAATCAAAAGTTTTGAAGGCCATTAAAAAGGCAAAGGATGGATATGGCACCAACCACGTCAGTGATGAGTCCGTCCATTTTCTACCGGCCTGCGGCAAGGATCCACACTCCCCTAAGTCTCCGTCGCTCATCAACTTGGCCAACGATAGTTGAGAGGTCGTTGAGATCATAGACGACCGTAAGCCGGCTGCCACTCAGTCCAAAAAAAGAGCAGCAACTTCTATTGCATCTTCCCCATCAGATTGCATCAAATTGACAAAATCTGACGCTTCATCTAAAAAGCCGGCTGCCACTTCTACAGCAAAGTCCACTGATTCATCTGCTGCCACCGCAACTCAACCATTTGATGTTGATGCTGCGGACGACGCCATCGAAGTTCCTAGTGATGACGAGCTAGATGAAATTAAAAAATTGGCAGAAACAGATTTTTCACTGTGTGTGCAAATGGTTCTTCTCCTTCAGCGCAACCACTCCAAACAAAATGTCAACAGTGTGCCTCCTACAGTCACGAGGAATATGGTTGCAAGTCTTGTTGCCGGGAGGGAGAAAATCTTAGACAAGGTAAAGAGTTCAGATCTGATTGCCGAGTTGAATGGGGGGGAATCTGGCACCATTTTTGACGATGTTAAAAGTGTTCTTCTGACCGTCATGAAGAGGAGAAACAAAGTGCAAATGGCAACTGTGCTTGCCGAATCGTACCTCGCCATTCTCAAAATTAGCACATTGCCGTTGGAGACCTACAATTATTCATGTACGTTCAACCTTCGTTTATTTGCTGGGACGATGGGCAGAATTGCATCCCTTGCAAAAGATCAAATAAAATCTAACCGCGAAAAAAACACCGCCATCAAATCATTGAAGGTGCCAGATGGAGAAAAGCAGCAAAAATATTTGGAGGGCGGCGGTACCAAACCAACATTCGGATATAGGGATGGTTGTGTGAAGTGTGGGCATTTTCTAATCGACTTCCCACCTTGCAATAATGCCGACGAAAAGCAACAAAAGCATGCATGGTTTGACTACAAAAAGCAAAGCGTCCATCTACAGGACTACAAAGCAGGAAGGCGTAGCAATCCACCAGTTGACGCGAAAGGGAAAGAGTTGAAGTCAATCCCTGATCCAAAAATTCCAGACCAATTTGTCACCTGCAAGTGTAGGAATAACAAGGGCATCAACTGCCACTACAAGTGCAGGTATGAAGGCATTCACTACAATGTTGGGAAATGCCCTGTGTGCTTGTGTAAATGCAACTTTATGTGCACAAAAAAATCATACAATGCAGGCATCATCTGCAGGGAGGCAAAGAAGAGGGGCGAAAAGGAAATGAGTGTTGCTGATGCTAACAAACAGTGGTTGGAAAATTCTGCAAATGCGGGTAGGACAGCAGCAATGGTGGCAAAGAACAGATACCAATCAATGATCGAGAAAGGAACAATCAGCGGGTCAGTTGACGTTGCAGCAGAAGTTGGCAAAGAATCGGCGTGGGCGAAGGGTTCGTTTATTGTGCAAAATCCGCCTCCAATCAGTGTTCAGCAGATGTATGCTGACAAATTTGACCGTGTGCATCACAAGACCGGTCGTACAATCATCTTGTTTGATGGTGAGGCAGTTGACGTCCGCACTATTGGCAGAACAACAGCTGCAGACCAGAGGGTACACAACAATAATTTGGACAGTAGTGGTGTTGCCATATCTCGTCAGAATAACAAGATTATCCAACTTGAATCAACTCCACCAAAGGCAGCGGCAGCTACAGCTGCATCCAAAGCAAAGTCTCCACCCAAGACTCCACAGTAGGAGGTGCACAGGCGTCGCGTCTGGAACAGTATGAGGAAGAATGGTAAGAATGCAACCCCCAACACTGCTGCTGTTCATCATGAGATTAGAAACAACATGGCTGGGAAGAAAGATACAGTTGGCAACCAAATGATTGGCGACTGGTCTCGTTGCAAGGATTCTGACAAAGAAGACTCGCAGGAGATGTATACCATGCTTGTGGATGCAAAGCTAAGAGAAATGGGAAAAAAGAAATAAACTTTGCATTTGACTTTTATTTGCATATTTTGAATTAGAATTACATTGAAATAAATTAGCCATGGCATATTTATTTGAATTGTCCTATTCAATTTTATTTACATAGTCAAAACAATTAAATTTATATGAAAAATGCAAGCTAAATAAATATTTATTCAATTTCTAAACCCAACATGTCTGAAATAATTAGAAAAAAGGTCCAAGATCATTTTCAATAATGTTTTCAATGGCATATTCTAGATCATCCATGGAATCTAGACTTGGGTACGAATACAATAAAATAGAATGAATTGTATTGAATACGTACTCAATGGCTCCATCCACCGACCAATACGGAGCCCTAAAAACGTACCAATGCCCTGCATTGACAATTAGGTCGAGTATGATTTGATTTTTGTGAATGTTGAGGTTGTCCATAGTAAAACAAAAAGATAGTAGGGAGGATAGTCCCTATGCAGATCAGCAATCAGATTCTCCAAAAATCTGTGCAATCTGAACAATGTTGTCCCCTCCCCATCCCACAATTCGTGCCATGAAATGTTGATTGTATTGTCGCCCGCGATTGCCATCATCAAATTCATCTTTTGCTCCCTGTTGTACGCCCCTTCCTCATCCTCACACAACATTGTCGGGGTTTTGCCGTATTTCCTATTAGTCATTTCTAACTTTACCCCCATTTGATCGAAGTCAATGATGTCCCTGATCGGGTTTCTGGCAATGCCTAATGGTTCACCCCAGTCAAAATAAAAATCTCTCTTCGTCAAATTGATGGGAAGGTATGCCCTGACACATGTGGTGCTACCAACCTTTCGTGTCAGCCTGATGAGTTGCTCGGCGCGGTGAATATGCAAAGGAAAAAATAATGGCATTGCTGGAGGTTGAGGCTGGACATTAAATAAATATGCCCACACTTCGTCAATCGTCGCCTTCGGTCGAGCAGCACGGTACATGGCTAATCTAATTAGCCATTGGTCTTGAAGCTCCCGTTCCGCACGGTGATTGCCTGTTGCTCTTTTTGGTCAAACAAGCCCCAAAGTATTGTACTGATTTATCCAGCTAATGCATGTCTGCATGCATGGAAATTTGTAGTTTTGACGGAGTGCATTCAAATGAGGAGAGTCTAGATCCAATCCATCTTCCCACATCTGAATAACTTGTTTACGAAGGTCCACAGAGTATGCGTTGCCGCCCCAGCTTGGGTGTGGACTTGGTGTTACGTGCACACCAGTTGGAGGCCAAATTCCATTTGTAGGATTCATTCCTCTGGCTCCTCCTCCAAACTTCAATCTGCATAAACTATGACATCGACGTTGGTCGGCCGTAGATTATACGTTGTTCCAAATTGGTACATAGCGGCAAGGGGACAATGGTCGCCCTCGAAAAAATATCTCACAAGCTCTTGGAGTTCGTTGAGATTGAAGGCAAGTGGTTCGATGTCGTAGTTGTCTTGAATGAAATTGACGGCCCTGTTCAGCTGGGGCAGCTCAACAGCAATGAGTTTGGTGTAATCTTCGTTGAGCTCTTCGGATTTATCTTCTAGAAGCTGACGGAAGATGTTTTTGATGACGACGTTGATGGGGGGCTTGTGTCGAATCACTGGAGATGGTGTAACGATCGGAAGGCAGGGAGGAGAATTGTTGGCCATTGTTGGTGGTTGAGACTGGGATTGAAATGCCAAGCATTGGCTTGCTGAGCCAATAAGAGGCAGAAATTAGCAAAATTCGAATTCAAAAATGGCATTAAAATTGCCAAAAGATTTGGTATTGGGTCTACACGGGCTACACAAAAAAAATAATAAACTCTATCTCCAAATACAAAAATCTCAAAATTAGGCAAGAATCTTTATCGCCAAATACACAAATCTCCAAAAACCATGTAAAAAAATAAATTGTTTTTTAATCTGTAGTAGTATGGTATGTTTTTATCAAGTGTTTGTGGGTGATCCTTGCTCCTTGCTTGGTTTGATGATTGGCAGCACATCCAGTGATGTGAGCAAAACGGGGCTTTTTTTGATATTGGGGGAGTATTTTTCTGAAGCTTAGTATTATTATCTTATATGCCAATTTTTTTGTTGGAAGTTCTTTTAAGTTCTTTGGAAGTTTTTGGGGAGCCCCCTCACTGGACGCTCTGGGCTGGCATGACCACCCACCATACCATGCCGGCAACTCAAATCTTGTATTTTTTCCCAATGTGAAAAATCCAGCGAAAACGAACTACACCCCCATCAAATATCATGTTGTTGATATTTATGAGACAAAAACCACTTCACGCTCTGACAACGCTCTTGTCCTGACCTCCCACTCTCCCATTGCCGCTGCTCCTGTTGCTTCCATTGCTCCCATTGCTGATGGGGGAGGGGATGAAAGCGTTGAAAGGGGCACAGCTCAGCCACATCCTCTTCCTCCAGGGATTTATGGACTGATCAATGGTGGTTGTTATTCAATCTGATGGTAGACCCAGATGTCAACAATAAACAGTCCAGTTTTCCATGTACAGGCTTGAACTTAAATGCTAAATTATGAAATCAAATAGAATGCCAATTTTTACAGGAAACTACCGAAATGCTAAATAACATCAGTATTGAGGAGTATTAGTACAGCAACTCTCATTCCCTCACAAACACAAATGTTGATAAAGTGCATTTTATGTCCAAGCCATTTACCTAATGGAATGTGTGAAAAATTGAAAATCAGGATGCTGAGGACAAAAGGTCAACAACACCATTCCCATGAACCAACCCAGCAGCTACTACAATTCTAATCCTTATCTCCTCCTTGTCATTTTTCTCTGAGGAAGCGAGAAGATTAGCAGTATCTTCTATTGATTGGCTCCACATTCGAAGCAGCCATCTTCCATCTTCAACTACCGGCAGGTTTGACTTGTCAACTAAAAAACTATCACCCCTTCAATGGAAACATTCAACTTTCAATCACCAGAAAAAGGTCATTTGCATTCTGTCAGGTCCATGATATTGGCCATCATCCCAGTTTTCTCAATATCTAATCTGCGTATCTTCCCTATACTTACTCCACACATCCAAATTGAGGCGCTTCAAGTGAACATGAAGATGCGAATCTAGTGTTTGTAGGCATGGAGTCTGTTGCAAGCTTTTCAATCATTTTCAACCATTGATGCTCCAATAAATTGAGAAACTGTATTGTTCCTTTTCTTAATGGTGTTGTGGTACAATCTATTTGGATGAATTGGCATTGTCATATCAGCAGAAAAAAGACAAGCTGACAAATGGTGAGCATTGGAGACGACGTTGTCTAGCTCATTGTTGCTATCGTAGAAGAATGTGGCAAATGAAGTGACGGCAGAGGAGGAAGGATGTTGCGAAGCATTAACAGGGATTTACAGATGAGGAGAATTTCCATCTCCAGCATCATCATCAACAGTAAAGCCCTGTGTCTATAGAACCAGAGGCAGAGCAAAGCTGTGACCAGCAGAAACTTGTCAAAGGTGCAGTAGAGAGAGTTGAGTGGTGCCAGGAGGTGATGATTTACCACAAAATGAACTTTATTAAATTGTAGTATGGTTGAAAAAGCAAGCAACAATGCAAAAGACAAATGAGCCAAAACCAAAAATACAGCTGCTTTTTTGTAATGACATAGTTATGGAGGAGGAGCAAGGAGCAGCAAGTAAACCCAACCTGTACTAGTAGGTTAATAATGGTGTTGGGCAGCGGCAATTCATCGTTGGTTGCCATGGTGATGGGATGAGAATGGTGGTTGGATGATGGTGGTGGTGATGGGTGCCGGGTTTCATATTTTGAGCTTCGATTTTAGATTTTAGACACTGATTTGGGTTGTAAGTATGGATCCAGCCATGCCATGCTAGAGGGTTGGAGTGTGGGGCTCTCTAAAATTGCCCAAAATGTCTTAGACTGTAATAAATTGTTTTCAAATATATAGTAGGAATAGTATTGCATCTTACGTAGCTTTTTAAGATCATACTATGATCATAAGATCCAATAAAATAAGAAACAAAACGTGCACAGCTACCACGCACACTCCAGCCATCTTGCATTAGTGTGATCGGCGGCAGAAATATTGGGTGTCAAAGGGTATGCATGGTACAATACCATGTACCATAGTTAAGGTATCTTAGTTGATACAGCCTTGTAACATACAATACAATAGTATTGTGCCATAGTAAGTACAATACCATAATATTATCCTTGTTGTGTTTTTTGTGTCCCACTACTACACTAGTGGGACAAAAAATGCTGATAATAAATGCTGCCAAAGAACCATTAAAAAAAATCATCTAACATTAAAGTGTTGTTAGACAAAACTGTACTTAGAGGAGGTCTTGGGCTTCAATTTGGTGCCCCTTTGTGCTGCACTACAAACATTAGACCACAAAGCTCTCATAATTCAATGTAAATTTCAAGGAATTTTTATGCTTTTGATGCAATACTTGCTATATAATGTTGTTTTAACATCAAATAATGTCCAGTGGCCTATTGCAGGATGTGTATATGAGCATTCATATAATATAGGAGTACATATAGTAATTTTTTGCTTTTAATCATTGAGTGTGCCTTAGTCCCAGACCCCCAATCCAGCCCCAACCAGGTGATTACAAACCACCAACACCATCATAAAAGCACTCATAACTTTTTATTTGATGCCAACAGTGCCATATTAGCAGCTGTTAACTAGCTTGTAGTAGCAGCAATTGGGCCAATTTGGTCTGATTGCTGTGTGTCTATCAGTACACATTTCATGTACAGCGGGTGAAATCAAGAGTCACCAGCAGTCAAGCCACCTGCAAGCTGTGTAATAATTGCGTGGGACAATTGCATCATTGGCTACCTTTGACGACTTGTTGATGACGCCATTGCCACTGGCTTTGTTAGTTAATAACTATTGTATAGTGCTAATGTAGATAAACTAATAAAAGTCTATTATCTTTACTTTGTGGCATCAATGATTAGATTAAAAACCTAGTTTGAAC
Source organism: Thalassiosira livingstoniorum (assembly GCA_036939595.1). NCBI lineage: Eukaryota > Bacillariophyta > Thalassiosirophyceae > Thalassiosirales > Thalassiosiraceae > Thalassiosira > Thalassiosira livingstoniorum. Next base: position 11,052 of record JALLOT010000404.1, on the reverse strand, counting down.
AAGAGCTGCCATTGTGGTGGCCATGGTTGAACACCCTGAATTGCATTGAAAGCCACAATTTGAAGCGCCTATCACAAAATCTTCAACATCCACATCAAATAATACAATTTACCAGTCATCTTGACAATGGAATTGATATTTTTGTGGTCATCCTGTGGTACAAGACACATGTTTGACTTTTTTCCTTCCATGGCAGAGCCAATTTTGACGTTGTTGTTAATTGCTTGGAGGTTTTTCTGCCGTTAATTTGTTCTTGGGCATTGGGAACAAAAAATGGGTGCTTCAATGTCACCACCCTCATTGGTGGTTGCTCAGTGATGGATTTTGTTGGCACATTTGAGAGGGGAGTTGTGCTCTATTTTATCCCTATCAATCCTGTTGTCAGTGGGAGAAATTTTTCAATTACATTGACAGTGCCATTGTGTCAATGAGGAGTTCTTAGCACCAACAGCAATTTGGCGCCCTGGACCAGGCTTATTCCTGCCTCACATGAGTTGATCAGATGACTGTTGTTTTGTTTCAGCAATAGAGGGCATAGTTGATCTGGTTTTTTGTCCAAACTCATGGTGCCATTAGTCTCACTTGTATTTTTTGGCAATTGTTGTCGTCTGTTGAAATGGGCTTGAAAAATTATTTTTTATCATTTTTAAATCACCTAGGATAATCATTGAAGGGGGGTTTGAGGGTGTTGAATTTGAATGTGAGGTCCATTTTGTCTGAGTAGCTAATCCTACTGCTACTGGTGTTTTGGGCCATACTGTGTATTGCCATTTTTTCCCACTATAGTGGGATTACACAATAAGGAATATAGATTGCCATACATAAACTTGATGCCTGCTTGATGCAGAATCTTTAGTTGCAGTTCAAGCTAATTTTAGTGAAAAATGGTAATAGAAGAGACATCATATTAACTTGTGAGGAGATCTCAGCATTCTGTACAGTCTCTAAAAGTAAGTAAAAATATACGTAATTTTTCATAGATATTACTCATCCACAGGGAATTTTTGCAATAAAGTGAAAAATAATTTTATCTACCTTCTGCAAGTATTATTTTTCATGGGAAAGCAAACTCAATGATGGAATAAGTAACACAAATGCATGACAATGGCCACACAATGCCAGAATTCACAATTCTCCCATTATTTCAATTAACCCAACATATAGGAATCATTCTAGACCAATCAAAAATGGATATGGTTGTGCTGCCTTTTAATATTCTAAATGACTATATGTAGAACATTATTCTTGAAGGTCTCTCAATCATATTCATCTTTCAGCCTAGTACAGCCTACCTTCTAAGCTGGGTGGAATGTTGGAGAGGTGCTGGAAGCAAATCTGACAGACACAATAAATTGAAACAGAAGACAAAGACAGCAAAGATGGCAAAAAGAGAACATTCGAATCAGAACCAGAAATGTCAAAACCAGAAACAATTAAATCAGAAACAAAAGAAATGAAAGACAAATCTTTCAATTCAAAATCAAAAACATCCAAGACAAACAACAGACAAGATCTAAAAACAAAAGGAGTACATTCAAAAACCCACATACCATTGGGAAAAATCCAACAGACACAATAAATTGAAACAAAAGAAAAAAAAAGCAAAGATGGCAAAAAATAACATCCAAAACAGAACCAGAAATGTCAAAGCCAGAAACAATCAAATCAGAAACAAAAGAAATGAAAGATGAATCCCTCAAATCAAAACCAAAACATCCAAGACAAACAACAGACAAGATCTAAAAACAGAAAAAGTACATTGGACACCCCCCTACCATGGGGGCAAATTCAACAAGAATGTGAAATCCCTAATTCATTTCTGTGTCGAACTCTGTCAACCCTTGGGAAGGAGACCACTGTGGATTGAAAATAGAATTTAAAATCATTTGCAAGACATTTTTATGTGTGAGAATAATTTTCTCCAAAAGATACAGGGCATTTGCCATTCAAAGTTGGTGTCAAGGGGCCACTGCTTGATTATCCTTGCCATTGCAATGCCACCAAAGGCATTGTTCCTTGTTTGCTTCTAGGATGTGCTGTAGCCCATAGCAGTAACAGCAAGAGCCATGTCCCCCATGATCGTGCTCCCAGCTAGTATACCTGCCTTGAAGTTTGACTTGCAGCAGAAGTTGATGAAACGTTCTTCTTTTTTCTATTTGAAAGGTTAGCAGCATAAAATTCAAGTAGATGTAATTGTCTTAAGTCCAAATGTGAAAATTTAGGGCCATTTGTTAATAATTAAATAATAGAGAACAGTAATTTTAAGAGAAGCTTTAAAGTGTTGTTGAAAAACTTTACAAGTAGAGACTTAAACCAAAATGGAAAACTACGGTACCTTTAGTTATTAGTTACATAAATTGAGCAACAAAAGTAAGCAGATAGTTCCACTACCAGAAACATCTAGTGAAATAAAATTGTTCATATTGAGCTTTGATATGGTACCAACAATGGTCAAATAATGGAAAATGATGTTGTCATTAATGTCAGTTCTGAGAGTTTGAGTTTGAGTACTCCATCAAGTCAAGACCTTTTGTTTCTGGAAGCACCTTTTTAAAGTATGTAGGTGTAACATTATTATGACACCTAGGCTAATTTCCTATTTTACACCATATTTAAGCTAACAAAGTTAAAAGGACTTTCTCCCAATGATAAGTTTTTATTTCTACACCAACCATATGCAACCCATGGATTCTTCCAATCTGTATATAGTTGACTAAAAAATGATGTCCCTATGAGTTATATCTGGGGAAAGTTTCCATATTTGAACAACAGAATGACACAAATAGAGAAATTGTACTTGTAAAAAGCCAAAAACAGCACTCTTGTTCAGGAGGTACTGATATCTGCCTGCTGGGAATCAAGTGAATGGGAGGCTATACAAAAAGTTTGTTTTTACCTATATAAAGTGTTTGCAATCTTTGGTTTGATGATTGGCTGAAATACTGGGTGCTATTAAAGTATTACCATATAAACTTGATGCAGAACCATTAGTTGCAGTCCCCTAACTCACATATTTTGGAGCAGTAGGAATGGCTAGACATTTAGAGGATTTTTTTTTAATGCAAAAATACTAGCTAATTTTGGTGGAAACAATGGTCATAGATACATATTTTCATCCAAATGAGATTGAGAATCTATGCAAATCCTCCACCTATCATACAAAGATGACTGAGTCACATTGACATTGTTTCTCCATTTAAAACGCACCAGTTGGCCAGAAACAGCACCAGCACTATGAAGTGAAAAAAGTGAATCTTCAATTGAAAGTACACACAAAGCAAAATTCAAAATTCAAATTCAAAAACACAAGGATCAATACAAAACAGGATGTGGCAATTTATCTTAAAAATAATTCATTTTGTAAATGGTTACTGTTTATGTACTTAAATGGTTTTGTAATCATATTTGTTGATTTCTGTGTTGGTGTTGGGATTAAAATACACCATGGCAATGATAGTAGGGGGTGGCCATGTATGTGAAATTGGTACATGACATGGCAGTAACAAAAATTTCACCAGGAAGGAGCAGATTGTTACAGTGTAACAGGTTTTATTGACAGTTTTTAAAATAAGTAGCAACATCTAGTAAAATTCATCCACCACCAGGAAAATTCTCTTGTTACTTTTGCAGTAACAAGTACACAGACGTCCCATATAAACATTAATCACCAAAATATCTGAAAATTAACAGTTTTTAGCAAATTATTTTTACTAGGATTTTTGTTAGGAGGTCAGTGAACTATTTACGTAACCTATTTGTACCAGGTCAATGAAGAGGAAGAGCAATGTGTCCACCACAAGCAGTTTTGATAACTATGTTACCACAATAATACCCCTGGCAGACAAGGATAGCCACCCCTCATGCAATTGCAATGATGATTGATTTGTTTATATTATTTTTTGATATGAATTCTTTCCCCTTATTGCTGCACCTTCATCCCTCTGTCATACTGATGATATTAGTAAGATGTTTTTATTTGATATCATAACCATTACCATAATTGCAATCAATAACACTATTCACATTCCATCAACAAAGTTGTTGTTGCTATTTTGGTTATTATTATGCAGTTCTAGCAGTAGTCAAATCATTTTTCTGTTCAGTTTGTCAGTTGTTATTGATGCAATTATTGTCATTGGTTGTTAGTGATGGTATCTTTGTTTATTGTTGAGTTGTACCTGGCCCTAGTTGATGTGATTACTGATTGTCATTGATACATTGTTTTGCAATGGCCATTGTTGATACCTCAGACATGGTAGTAATATCAAAGGTGACAGATAAGGTAGGGGGGTGATTGTTGCTGTTGTTTTGATTTGTACACCCATTGAGAGTTGAGTTATTCACCAGACAAAAGGAATGCTCAGGTAGATCAACTGCCTTGTTGGCAGATGGCAGTACTTGTCTTATCAGCTACAGGCGGTAGCCCCTCAGATTTGGCTAAAGTGATAGTAAGAGTGGTAGAAGGAGGGAGAAGTTTTGTCAGGCAGGGATGGCAGCAAAAATCAGCAACAGGACATTGGATTTGCCAATATGTTGTTGATGTTAATTGCAGATAGCAGATAGTGCAGTAGTATTGGGTGGTACTAGCAGCCATCGGTCATGGCCATTCTCCACTCCATGTGGCAACAATGGCATCAGCTGTGGCAGTTGGATATTGGGGGTTGTTGTTGTTATTTCTGGTGTTATTTTTGGTGTGGATATCTGCAGGGGTGGTGTTATTTCCATTTTTTCAACATTGGCAGCAGAAAAATTCCAAATGTTTGAATTAGATTAAAAATTATGTTTAATAAAGGGAGTTACTGTCTTCTAAGTATTTGTTCTTAGGATATTATCCACACACAAAAGCAAGTTTCAGCAGACACTAAAACCTTAGTTCAAGAAGAATTTTGTATGCACTAATGTGAGGCTGCTGCATCAGAAGCCTGAATTCTGATTCAGTAGCAACAAACTAGAGGTGTTGTAGTTTGTTAGAGAAGAAGAAGAAGTGTTGTTGTAATTTTGTCCACTAGTTATCTAACATTAATGTGAAAAATTAGGAGGATTTTGCTTGGAATGGATTCACCATTGTCAGCTTGAACATCTTTTTGAGCAGAAAGAAACATTGGAAGCTTGGGAGGTGTATAGAAAGACTTTGTGGATTTTTTTACATTTTTTATTGTTTTGGGTATGTTGCCACCCCCTACTTGGATACCAACACACACAACATTAAACTTAAAAATATGATGGTATCCATCCTTGATCAACAACCATCACCCAAGGGATCTTCCTCCTGAACATCTCAATTTTTATTTTAATTACTTATTTGGATCTTCTCCCATATGCAAAACCTCACCCTCAATGCTATTTTTTGCCATATCTCATGGACTTTCAGCTACTATGGAAAAATATGATAAGGTATGACATTTCACATGATTTGCTATCATGTGGGTCTAATATTGTATCTACAGATATATGATTAATTGATTAGATATGTTTTTATGTTGCAAAAACAAAAAAATAATAAATAAAAAATTGGTAAGTACAATAGGAGATAAATGGCACTATTATCTCTGTCATTTCCAATTTTTGTAGAGAGAATCTTAAAAAGTGCAGACAATACATTAATGTATTGCCAATCAAGTTCTCTTCTTGTCAAATACTCTTTTAGGCTCATACAAGCTATTAGTGCTCTGAGGTGTTTTAATTTACAAAATGTTTGAACATCTTTCAAATGGTATTAATTCTGAAAAAAATGAATTAAATCATTCATATTTTGTTCTAACAAGTAACAATATTGTAAAGTGTTAGATAGGGGTCAAATTTGTAGCATGTATTGTAATGGTAATGTGTAATAAAGCGATATCAATTTATTCATGTATTTTTTAAATCAAAAAATAAATATGATCAGTTCTGCCATGATTTTTTTACAAAAATATTGTATTGTTTACAATTAAGTTAACAGATCAAAAAATAAGTTAAGTGATCACTTCATACATAACATTGTTGAATGAATCTATTCAATATTGGGGATATTCATTGCCCAAATATGGCTGGAGCAGAATCTAATAAACAGATAAGTAGAAGATGGATTGAGACTCCAAGTAAAGTATTCCATCTCAAGCACAAAGTACCTTGCGGAAGCTGCAGCACCCATTTAGAGCAAATGAATGTTGTCATCTCTAAATAATTTTTGACCAACCCAAATATTAAGGTATTTTCCCCAGTGATTATTACTGATGGCTTGCCATCCTGCAATAATGTATTTCTATATTGTTCAGAATGAAACAAAAATTCTGTTATTTGCAATGTTATTTTCAAAGTAAAGATAAGAAAAATGTGTATGATATACATGGAAAGGAAAAATTATGTTTTAAATTTGTGACACACCTAAACCACCACAGAAACCAAGAGCTTGAAAATTGATCTCACAAGGTCTTAATGTTGGCTGCCTTGGGTCAGATGGTGGACAGAAGTGTGAATTTGATGGAATCACTAGGAGTTTGGTTATCCTTCTTGCCCAAACACATTTCAACACTCCTGTTGGTTTTCTGAGATTGGAAATGCTGCATACCTATGGAAAAACCTGGACTAATGATAATGACAAGAAGAATTCAAATTAGATCATCAGCATCCTTAAGTAGGTACTAGCCAAAAATGATTGCTGGCCCACCCAAAAATTGAGTGACAGTGGCTCACTAATGTGTACTCTTTAATTTGATTATGTTAATGAATAGCTAGTAATGTAAGCTTTTGCACCATTAATCAATAACATCTAAAGTAGCTGTGGGCACATTTATGGGTCCATTGGTTGGGTTGAAGCCCATGAAATTGGCCACGTCCTCCAGCCGCCGGTTTGACATCGACATCGGCGCCAGCTGCAATTTTTCTCAAGCGTGTGCGTAGTAATAGTTTTGGAACCCTTGCTGTTCAAAAATCATTAAACCAACGGCACAATGGCAAACATGGATAATGAGGGGAGTGGAAGTGATCCTGCAGCATTGATGGAGGTGGTTTTCTTGGTGAGTTTGCCGTGGTTTGTTCCAAGGTTGCTAGCGGCTTCAGTCGTCTAAAGTAAGTAGGTATAGTACCTACTTACATAAATAATATGATACAGCCTAATACAGCCATTAAATTCCCACCATTTGATAAAAAGTCACTTTTATTTAAAACAGAAGGAGGACCATAAATGGTTACCGTTTACTTGCTATGCGTGAATTATCTTCGTAGGACCTAGTATGAAGGCCATTGAGCTTCATGCCCCATCTGATGCGTGAGTTTTTGGCAGGGTTTTGACCATCCACATGACCTGCCTCTGAACCTCAACATTCCGGACGAAGTTGCCTTGCGTAAAGTAGTACCATACAAGGAAGGAAATTGCTAGGTGTGTAACCCCCATGACGATGGCGGCATACAACAACGGGATGGAAATACCTGTCGGCGTAATTCCTGACGTAGGAGGAGTGATCGCTGCTTGGCGTCCGGTCTCAACTTGAGGTGTTTTGTTGCGTAGCGATTCATGGTGTTTCATGATCTCACTTACAACATAGAGCCGTCTGGTGTGTGTTTTCTCCAAGCTGCGATTGACTCATCCACTCAGTTCGTTTTTACCAATATCAGATCATAGTCACAATCATGGACGCTGAAAAAGTTGCTGAATTGCGTAAGAAGCGCACCTTCAAAAAATTCACCTTCCGTGGTATTGAGCTCGATGCTCTCCTCGACCTTACCAATGATGAGCTTATGGATCTTGTGACCGCCCGTGCCCGCAGGCGTATGTCTCGTGGTCTGAAGCGAAAACCTATGGCACTTATCAAGCGCCTCCGTCAAGCGAAGAAGGAAGCCCCACCAGGTGAAAAGCCCCGTGGTATTAAGACCCACCTTCGTAATATGATTATAGTCCCTGAAATGATCGGTTCGATCATCGGTATTTACAATGGAAAGATGTTCTGTGGTGTGGAAATGAAGCCAGAAATGATTGGAATGTATTTGGGAGAATTTGCTATTACATACAAGCCCGTCAGGCACGGACGTCCTGGTGTGTCAGCAGCCCATCAAACACGTTTTATCCCACTTTAATTATTGTAACAAGTAAAAAAACAAAATAACATTATAATCATTTAGATTCATCAGAAAAATGTTTACCAAAATCTGCACTTGCCATGCTGTTGCTTCAGAGAGCACAGCACTCTCCATGTTAATTATAAAGCTTGCCATGGCGAGCACCTGTAATCATGGAAGTAATTTTACCATGGCTGACTCTGAATATATCGGAACATCCAAAATGATGGGTCTCTAATAATATTTTGCAACAAAAAATAACGGAGTAATCAACTGTCATCAATAGGGGCACTTTTATTTCTGTGAACTAAACACAAAAACATTCTATTACAGTAAGCTGGCCCCATCATCTACTTGCTCCCATATCACATGAGATATTGAACATGGTGCAGTATGAGTAATCACTCGAGTACTCGCAACAACTATTTCTAAAAATAGCCCTACTTCAGATGAAATTTCAGCAGAGGTCCTTCTCTCGGATAGCAATGCATCGGGAGGAATCTCAATGCTAAGGCAAATGTTACGACCCCAATAAGATGTACCAGTTGCATTGACAGATACCACTTTTTCCACGTTCACACCTCCAACATGAAAGGACATCTCATTGCTCAACGAACACTCATTGCCTGTATGCTTTTCGTTCACTTCACAAACAACCAGATTCTTAAAGCATTCACTGGCAATTGGAGCAGCAACACCGGATGATTTTTGCATGTTTTCCCAAATATCAAAACGGTCTAGACATGGAATAAACAACAAAAGAGGCCCCGACGCATGAATTCCATAGTAGGCCTTTTTGGAGTCAATGTAGCCCAAGCCCCCGTATCGCTCTAGTTTCTTCTTTGCCTTTTTCTCGCCCTCTCCCAAATCAAGGACCCACCCACTGTTATACAATTGGGAACCTCTCGGAAGCATTATATCAATATCTTCACCTAATGATCCAGCCACTACTATGTCCTGTAAATTGTTTTTTAGTATTGGGTCGTAAGATGTACGACAATGAACAGAGTTCATTTTCCAGGAAGTAGTACTTAATCTTTGACCATACAACAAAGAAAATATTTCACTCGGTTTGATATCACGTCCATAGAGTGGAGGAGGAAGATGCACTTGTTCTGAACTAGAGACATGTCCAAGATACTCAAGGCTCTTATCAACCTTACCCGATAACGCAGCAAGTGCTACTAGCTCTAGCGCCGCAAGAAAATGCATTGTAAGCAACCACCCAAGAAGTTCATGCTCTTTTACTCCTGGATGATGTCGTGTTTGGCCCGGGGCATCTTTTGGAGCACCGAACTTTCTCCACTCGCGAAACCCAGAAGGAAGAATTTCTTCCTTGATTGTTAAAATCGGTTCCAATGAATCCTCTATGCTCAAAACAATCGCATCAATTAATGTCCCTGAGTTTGTATAACTGCGATTGAACAACAGACCACACAATCAAAGAGATGGCGAGTTTTTGGCAGATTCCAAACGTTGCGATGAAGAGAGATGGGCATCGGCAGACAAACGATCGATGCAATGGAAAAAGAGTACGACTTACTTCTGGAGCAAGGATCTCCGCTGACCAGCAATATTAGTGCTCGTATCTTTCACTATCAACATTGGTCGTCTCTCCATTGAGACACCATGTCTTATGTAAGCCTCCAAACCATCGGGAACTCCCCCAGGTTCGTTCATACTAAAATCCCACGAAATGACATCAGCATCATCTCCCAAGAAATTTCCCAAGCACCACCCGTATGGAAAGCTTGGAACTCCACCAATGGCAGAATTGCGTACTTCTAATTCAATGCCAAGCAAAGCCATCGGCTTTTTCAGCAGCCTTTCCATCACAAAAGGATAGCTTTGATGGAAGTAGTTTCCCCTACCAACTGTTACAGAGTATCCACCAAACGAAATTTTAAAAGGTCTCCGTGTTTTTCTTGCTTCTAGAAGGCGGATTGCTGTGTGTTTCAAACCCGAGGGAAAAGATTTATATTTGAAATCAAAGATGTCTTCCTGATTGGTTTGTTGAAAACTAGCACCCGATGGATGAAAAGTTGTCACTCCCGAATGAATCAAGTATCGAGCAGCATTTTCACCTCCATATAAAAATGTAAATTCTTTTCGCAGTTTCAATACCTCATTGTAGAAGTCCGAAAAGTTCATAAATTTTTGTTGAATATTGTTGTCGATCGATGCCGTTGTATTCTTGAAACGTGACAGTGTTTCGAATATTCCAAATGCATCATTCTCCATTTTTTCTGGATCAATGTTAAACACAGGGAATGTTGATGAATCTCCAGCATAGTTCCTGTTTGCTTTCCCAAGAAATAACAATTTAGACCCGTTGTTGTTGGAAGAAAACCAAAGAAGACAGTGAGCAGTAATCCAACCACATGCCAAAACAATGCCTCCAACCCTTACGAAAAGACATCCAAATGATTCATATTTTTTCCTTTTCCTTTTGACCTTCTTCCTTCTTTGCTGCCAGTGCCGTGTGGCCATGACTTTTTAATGATAAGTTATTGTATGTTATTGTGGTTGTTGGAGGCGGTTGGCGATGGTTCTATGGTTGGCGGTTGGCCAGGCCAGGGAGGATTCATGTTATGGTACTACCATATGGTACGGGCGGGGGGCGGGGGGATGTAGTATGGTAAGTAGAGGTAAGTGAGTACGTAAGCAGTATTGTACCATAGTGTGTACTAGTGGTTACCCCCAGCTCGCTCATGCCACAGTCTAATATCTACTTACTACTTACTAATTATAGGGAAATTGGTACAAGGTACAAGGTCTATGTAGCTATATGAGAACAAGGGAATAGAGACTGGGAGGGAAACTTAAGTTTTTTTGTTAGATTGCGAGCGGGAAAGATGTTCCGAAATTCGATTTCCCTAAGACCCGTTTCGATTTTTGAATTCGAGAGGATCGCCTTGCTTTTTGAAATCTGACGTTTCAAGGATACTGTTGAACACACTAAGACACTAGATCTAGTCAGTCATGAGGATATCTAATTTATGAGTGGCTAGGTCT
>JALLOT010000403.1:0-12451 GCA_036939595.1 Thalassiosira livingstoniorum | reverse complement strand
GTTTTTTGATCAGTACATTTCCCCATTTTTGTTTTTATTTCCCCACATTTGATTTTGGAATGTTATTTTCCCATTTTACATTTTTGTTCCCACTACTGTGCTAGATGCTGATTTGCACCATGTGTCTCTAGATGCTGCAGGCATTGATAAGGATGACTGTGAGAATGGCAATGTTGATTGGATCTATTCAAGAATCCCATCCAATTTAGTTTACACAACAATATCACATGTAAAGATTTAACTATGCTAACTAAGTTGATATCTAAATGCTATGCAAAAAATGTTGATTTTTGTGAAATCTTGACTTCCTGAGGGTGATTGCATGCTCTGTCTCCTCCTCCAAAGGAGTTAAATTCACCATGGTCACCTCTGTACTTTTTGATTGCCACTCCCTCCTCCAGTTGTTTAGATTTCTTGGAACAGACAGTGACAATGACAATGAGGCCATCTACTCCATGTAAGTCAGATTTTTTGATTTGCTTTTAGCAGTAGTTGTCTTGGACTTTGTCAACGTGCCACCAACATTGGTGTCAATGATTCCATTTTCACAACCAACACCATTGTTGCTGCTCCGACCAATAGCACCAGCACAAAAGATTTCAATGTCAATGAAGTCAATGTTGACAAGGTGTTGTTTTTTGTCAATATTTTTGGTAGTAGATTTGCCTTGTTTTTTTTGTACATACTCCCATCATAATCCATAGAAAAAATGCACTTCCTTCTTCTTTCTCTACACCCAATCAACTAGATGGATAAATCCACTATACACCTTCAAGTTAAGGTCTCAATATTATCTTTCTGGTCCACTGACTGGATGATCAACAAGTATATAGCATTATTGTCCTTCTCATATATTCTGCATATACAATGCAGTGATAATCAATAAGAATCTCTTCATAGTTGAAAATATCAACACTGTTTTAATACTGGGCTATGGTAAGTTTAAGTCCAGCTAGAAAATACTAATTTGAAAGTTTCAATCATTCTGCATTAAAGGCAAAATCAACCAATGGCCATTTTCTCAATTTTACAAATCCCTGTTCATTTCTATTAGGATCAAGAATTGAAAAACTTAGCAATAAATTAGTTTTCTTGTGACCAGAATCACCTGTTTCAAAATCTTAGGAAATAGCTATGCCACAGGGCATGGTGTATTGGGTGTTGGTTATTAGTGAAGATTAATTGAGTGTAAGAATAAAAATGGTACTTTCTGGTTCAGAGCATCATAGTAGAACTAACTAGTTTTCAATGTTTCTTCTTGGTCAGGTCATCACAAAGTGTTAAAATTTGATGTATTCAGGTGAGAGTTACTGATTTTAGGTTTTAGTTTGTTTCTGAAAAACTTCATACAAATGCACACTGTGATTTCACCTATAACCAATCATCTTATTTACCATCTTTCAATCATTTGAACCACTATATGTTTGATTTACTAGTTGCTAAAGTCAGTAGTGCAAAGGAAAGTCATGCATTGTAACAAGATCATCTAAAGAGTGGCCTGGAATAGACACTCAATCTTTTTGTCTGTCTTTATTTCTTCAATTTCACTCCTTCTCACTCTCATTGTTATAGTTGTCATATTTGATGGTGGAATGTCTAATATGATCACAAAGCATAAGCATTGTATTGGCCTCAAACTCAAAATAAAGAAGAAATATTTTTTAGCTAATGACATTCATTTTTGTTGATCAATGGCTGTCACTAATCTAAAGAAAAGAACATAAATTCCAAATTTCAGCTGTTATCATGGTATCTTTGAATTGATTTGCACTGGTCCAACAGCTGCTAGAAATGGGTAGAAATGTGTTGAACTGGTGTTACGACACAAACTCATTTACTTAATAACCTGGCAGCATAATAATTCTGACGTGAAAAATAGAATGAAAGCAGAAAAGTCTAACAATATAAATGAGTCTTTGTTATGAATGAGGTCTCTTGTTTGAAAGTTACATAGTTTCATAGAATGCGAAGTAACATTTTCTATCAAATGTGGGAGTCATATTGACATAGCTTTGAATCTTGGCGTGGCGGAATTCATTCAAAAGGAGAGTAGCACCAGTTCCCTGACTGTAACTAAATTGTATATTTGTTGGCATGGAACCACAATGATACAAAATGCACTGCACAGCTGGTTTTTCTCATACATGTGCAAGGCAGCTAATCCGCAGATATGCTTACTGTAAAATCAGGCAAAACAATCCACAAATTTTTGGAGTATTTCATAACCCTTATGTTTGTAGATTAGTAAGTTCGAATAGTATCAGGGCTAATAATGACTGATCAAGATAATTTCAATGTAAAAAATGGGCAAAATACCAGTACCTAATATTCACTTGTGTTTGTTTCTTGAGATTGAGACTTGAACTTTGGAAAATTTACTTTTAATGCTTAAAAATTACTTTCCATTTCCCCATTTTGCCTTTTGTTTGAAAAATAATGATCTAAAAGTTAAATGTATCCTCATTCATCAAGAAACGGTGGAACTTTCCCTGCTGTTCGCTAGAGGCGAAATACGACCATACATTGCATGATAGTTTGAGCCACAAGTGCTTTCAAACAGCTTCAATTCTCCGAAACTGTCCATTGAACAGTTCCAGCAGGCTTGAAACAGAAAGCCATTGAGCAGTGATTTGGGATCATTGTACAAAGATCGAAATTCACATTTGCTTCGAATCACAGTGAATCTACTAAATTTCCACCGAGTCACATGGGGGTAGATCATAGTAGGCGGCGCCTAAGGATTCAGGCTCAGTTGCAGAAAAGCCGATTTCTCGGATTTCGGGGATATGGTGTGACACATTCAATCTATCACTGAGGCTCCCCTTTCCAGAAAGCTCGTCCACAGAACTGTTGTCGGAGATGAAATGATGCCTTTCGTCTAAGTCATCAAAGTCAAAGTTCCCATTTTCCTCAAAGCGACCTTGATCAGATTTCAATTCTGGGAGGACATTGACACTTGGGATTTCGGGAAGGCTCACGTTTTCTCCTCCATTAGGCATTCCGATTTTGCCAATATCATTTGATTCTGCCTTTTCTGAATCATCCTCCTTCTTGAGAATGGCAGCATTTGCAATGTCCTGAGAGGAATTGAAAGACGTAGGCATTGCATTTGATTCAGTTGTTCGCATTGGTTTTGCGAGTTGGATTGACTTTCTTGTGATCCTCCAATCAAAGCCAACAGAATTGAGAGCATTGATACGTTCTTCTGTCATTTGTGATGACTTGTTCGCCTTCAAAAGCTTGTATTGGGAGCGCTGGTTTAGTACCCATATCCCAAGTGGAGTATGCTTTGGAACGTCACAATTTCCATGGTTATTGATGTACTCTTTCAGCTCTTCGAATCGACCGCCCCAAGGCTTTCGTTGGCGCACCATCAATTTGAACCCCATATTCTTAAGCACGGATACCCTTTCAGGTTTGAGAAAGTTTGATGCTTTGCCTTTCTGCATCTGCTTGTAGTGCTGCCGAATATTCTTAACAAAGTTTCCAAGAGGTTGATTTGCTGCATAAATGTGAGGTACATCCAAGTGAGAATTTTGAGCTTGAAATTCCATGAGCTGTCCAATGCCCTCTTCCCAATCTAAAGTGCGACAGCGTCTAACTACTGCTTGGATTATTGTTCCCGGTGTTGCTTCATCATCGATGAGTCCCTCATTCTGGACAAATTCTGATTCTCCTGATGTTTCAGCAACATGGTTGTTCGTGCCAGCCCCCATCAGGCTCGCTGCAAGCATAGCATCATCTTCCGCGATTTCTTTCTGTTCGTGTAGAGGCACGACCCATTTAAATCCAATGGCCTCCAGCTGTTCCACTCTACGCTGATCCATTCTTGGCCCCTTTCCTTGCGCGCTCCTCCTATAAGTTTGTCTCTGGTTACAAACAAAAGTCGCCAAGGAAGGGTCTCTAACGTATGAGCGCGGAACATCTACATGGCCATATTTCGCTTTAAAATCCTTCAACTGCGATAATCTATCCTCCCATCTTAATCGAACTCGAGATTCACGGGCAACAGTGTTTGCCTGGAAGGTAGTTTGTTGGGATTCAGGAGGAGCGGACACTCCCAATATCGATTCAGGTTGAAAACCGCGGAAATCCACTTGGGCAGACTCGGTTGAGACTTCCTGAAGTATGTCGTCAATGTCGACCAACGTCTTTGATGGCGTATTCATTACGCAGCCTTTCGATACACCTCCACTCTCGAAGAAATAAGCACTCGCGATTACTTTCGATTGATGAAAGACACGAGATGTGAGTTAGTCAGCTTGATTTGCTCTTTTTTAAAATTTCAAAATTTTCAAAGCGAACGAGTCATCAGTTTTAAAAACAATGTTCATGTTCATGTGTGGTAAAGGCGAAGATTTTTTTTCAGGTCACGCTTTAAAATTATTAATCTTCGCACGAAGATACCAGATCAGATAGTGAATCGAAAATTTTAAGTAAAAACACTTCACTGCTCTGTTCACTTAAGAGATTCAGATGCTTGGTGAAAGAAATGCCAATGCGAATGCAAATATTCCGCGATTACAGTGAATGGCTATCCTAAACACAGCGTACATCTTTTGGTAAAAAGTCCATGAACCTGCCGAGAAGATCTGGGTGTAACTTCATGACGTCTTCAGCAGTATTCCTAACATCAGATAGCGAGGTCCCAGCTTGAGAATAGAAGGACTTAAGACATTTTGCCAAAGCTATGTAAGCCTCTGGTCCGACCTCCTTCTGGATTTGCAAGAGCACATCACAAGCACGATTCCGTCGTGTCTGCAGCGCACCTACAGAATTTTCATCCCCACCTCCAGTCCGGAAAAATGTGCGAAGACGATTATTAACTGCTCCAAATTTTGTGGGGCTAGCTCCTGTTGCAGCACTGACTGACGTTCCATTCATTGTGCTTGCAGCAACGTCGTCTTCCTCATCAGAATTTTCCTCGTCCGATTCTTCATTCTCTGCTTTTCGGGACTCCTCAATCATTTTCTCATTTAACATGCGATCTTCAGCGCACATCATAATCCTTTGGGCTTGCTCGCGTTTCTTTACTTTGTATCGGCGAAAGTTTTCAGGAAGTTTGTACCGGTAATAATAATCAACAACATCTTTGCACGACTTTGAACCATCAATGTTTTTTGAAATCATTCGTAGAGACTCTCGGTATGTCCTAAAGCTAGTATTAAACTGCTCTTTTTCTTCTCCGTTCCAAATAGTCATGAACTTTTCTGGATCGTTTGATATTCGTTTTAGTGTTCTGTCTGTATCGTAGTTGTTTTCGTGTAGTTCGCTCAATAGGCAGCTGATATTGCATTCTCTTGGTCTCTTAGCTTCTGCTTTGCTATCTGGCGACTCCAAGGAATTCAGAACATGAAAAGATTCCAACTTCAATTCTTTGAGGTGCTTGATTAGGATAGCACATGCATCACCAAGGAAACGTTCAACATCAACCCCTCTCTTGTAAGACATGTTTGGATTCCAAACCATGATCGGCTCCCGTTGTGAAGGAGGGTTCGAAGACAAGCGGAGACTCTTCCTTTCTGCCTCAGGTTTTTCAGGTACAATAGCTTGGAATTCAGGTCCTACTTGGATCTTTCCAATGGTTGTTGCTCCCTCCGACGTAACTTGTCTAAATGGCGACGAGGGCGGTTGGAGTGGCATGAGGCCATCATCACGGGTTCCTCCCATAGTGTCATCCTCAGAAGAAATGCCGCTAGTTGCAGGATCGGTCGATTCGGCTCTCTTCCAATCCATGCCAGAATTGGACGTTTGATTTGCATCGGAAGATGCTTGATCAGTTTCTAATTTGACACGTTTCATCGCTCTGTCATCTGAATCGAGATTAGCATTTTTTTCCGCTTCTAACTCATCTTCGCATGGTATCAGCGTCACCACTGCTTCTCTTGAAGTTAGTGTAGCAGGCTGCATCTGCAAATCATAGCGACAAACGAAATTCCCCTCAGGAACGATTTCATCTAATGTCCTTTCTCCAGGACCCAATGGTTTTCTCCTCACAACCTGAGCTCTTCCAAGAATTGTCGAGACAGAATTATCATCTGTTAAATCAGTTCGAATCAAGTCTCGATGGGTCATAGAAGCAATCACTTTTGATTTCATATTGGACCTAGTCTTCTGTCCTTCAATGGAAAAACGGCCATCTAAACCTTCCATATCTTCTTTCTTGAAGAACCAACGAGTGCGAATCATCATTTTCGAAGATCCAGCGTTCTTCCCGCCCTTTTTCAACTTTCCAGAGGAGGATTTCTTTGCACTTCCAGTGAGAGACAAGGGATCTTCTATTTCGTCCCACATTTTCTCGATGCGGCCAACAAATGGATCAAGATCGCCTAGATTTCCGTCTCTTGAAGAAGGGTCGTCATAAAGGGGCACTGATTCGCATTCGGATGGTGATGTTTTTTCACTGCTGCTCATGAGCACTGTGTCCCCTATGTTCAATACAAGAGTCCTGGATTCTAAAGTAGACATCATTTTTCGCTTTCCACCTGTCTTCCCTGTCTTCCCGTCGCTATCATCAGCCCGAGGTTTACTTGATTTTTCAGGGCTGCCCGCTGTAATCCTGCTGTAATCAATTTCCAACGATCGATGCTGAATCACAACATGATCTGGATTCGTTGCAACAATGGTTGGGTCTTCAATCATGAGGCCTTCATCCAGCCAGCGATAGGTAGGGCCTGAATTTTTGTTCGTTTTGGCGTGTGCAGTCCCACTCGAGGGATCTTTATTTGTCTTCTTCTTTTGTTTCTTATCGCCGCCTTGACTTTTTTGCTGAATATTTTGGCTTTTGTTTGATTTATTAGCAGCTTTTTTGTCACTTCCATTTTGGCCGACCTTCTGCGTCTTCTTCCCTTCATTTTGGTTGGACATCTTTTTAGTTTTGGGTTGACTGCTGGTCTTTTTACTATTGCTTGCACTGGAATCTTGCGATCCCTTCTTGTCTTTCTTCTTCCCTTCTTTTTGAGTTGAGCCTTTATCCTTTGAAATCGCATCTGCCTTGGATTTTGTTCCGGATGGCGATTTACCGGATGATGATTTTCCTTTGCTGTTGCTACTGATTCTGCTTTCTTTCGATGTGACAGTCCCTGCAACAGAGTTTCCTCCTTCTTTGGACTTCTTCTCCGCGGATCCTTTACTTTTTACCTTCGAGGGAATGCTTTTACCCTTGATTTTGATCTTTAATGTTTGATCGTCTTTTGTTGCCAAAAGCGATTGTGGGGTTGGGTTCTCGTCAGAGTCCGTCGTTATTTGGTTGGTGTTTAAAATTCCATTTTCGCTGTTGTTTTTGGAAGCTCCCTCTTCAGTTGCACTAACCTTAATCATCTTTTCAGAAACATCAGGCTTCCCTCCCTCGCCCGAAGCAGAATCTTCACTCAAATCGCTATCATCTTCTCCGTCCAAGCGTTGTTTCCTCGTCATCGACTTGTCATATGCTTTTGAACCCAGCCCGCCTCCTTCCCCTGGAGTGAATCGTTTCGCCAATGCATCAATACGCTGCCGTTTTGATCTACGCTCCACTTTGTCTTCGTTTTGTTGACGATCTTGGGGTTCTTGGACAGATTCCTCGTCAGGCTGCTCCTCATCTCCTTGTTGGTCATCTCGATCTCGATCGTCCTGGGTGTCTTCTTGAGTTTTAACTTCATCGATTTTGTCACTTCTGCCGACATCAACTGCAGTGTCACCAGCGCTCTGAGGATCCGAAGAAGCAATTGGAGGAGATTTATCATTGGTGGGCGTCTGGAATGAGTAAGAAGACAGCAAATTTGTCTCCATTCCAACCCCATCTGGCGTACTCGCTGCAACCAAATCATTCGCTTCTTTCGAGGCAGGGGACTGGACTGGCGACCTCGATCCTACCGAGGCACTTGGCTGCGAATCCATAACATCATGGTTGCCATTGGCTGTTGGTCCTTCAGAGCCATCTAGTTGCAAATCCATTTTTTCAATTTGTCGACCTTGTCTCCAGGGTTGTTGTAGCGGTGGCAAATGAGATCGTCTCTTAGTAAAAAGTTTGGTTTTCTTGTGCAGAGCGCAATACTTTTGCACCAATTATCTGGTTCAAATGATGGTCTTCCAGGCTACTCTTATAATTCTATTGATCTGAGATGCATCCAACAATATAAATTGCAAGATGAAACCCTTACTTTTCTTGCAGCAGTTGGACTCAATTTTTTCTGCCACACTTCACACTTCCGTGTAAGTAGGTGGTATGTACTTGGTATTTGAGTTGCAATGGTGTCTCAACTGATATAGTGAAATGCAGGTCTGCAATGAAGAAATTACCCCTTTGCCCTGATGCCCGTTGTCTAAGCTAAAAAAGGTGCAAATTCAGCATGCAAAACAGCACCAATGCTTGCCAAAGTCACAGTTGAAAAGGATTTTCGTGGTTGTGCTCCAAGAAATAGAGAATCGAAAGTTTGGCCAAAATAGAATGGCCACCACTCCTCAAGAGATATTGTAGGATATTGTAGGGTTTCCTTGGCTACGTTTGGCTTGACGTGAAAAAGGATGAAATGTAGCAGTAACCTGTAATCTTGATACAGCCGGCGGTCTGGCTGGGAACTGGGAAGTGGTGTTCAACGTGGGCAGGGTTATTTTCAAAAAGGTTCGTGAATTTGCATGGGTTTGGGAGCAATTATCTACGAAAAAGAAGGCAAAGAATTAGACAAGATGTGAAACGCCCTGTGGTAACGTTCCTTCCGGCGCCGTTGTAAGCTGGGATGCTTTTAGTGAGTTGGAAAAGGGACCAAGCTTCAAACAATTGACAAAGCAAAGACCACGTACCGCCATTTTCGTTTTTCGTTTTCCCGTTTTTTGTTTTTTGGCGGCACTGTGAATTGCATCACTCAAGTCACGTCCTTTTTGTGCTTTTTGTCACATAATTTTCTGTTACTTTTGTGTTGGGTTGGTGCCCAAGCTGTGCCAATGTGACCTGTTGTTGAGTCAGTGCACACCAATTTATTATTAGATAAAGTAGAAGAAACAATATATATATACATCCTCATCATGCAAGAAATTATCTGATCCAAATATTACATTGGCTTGCAGCAATCAACGTTTGTGAAATGACAATCTCGATCCTTTTTCACTTTACACTGTCTGTGTCTGGGATAAGCAGCTGAATGATACCATGCAGGAATTTCAATGGTGCGTTTTCAATCTCCAAGGTTGGGGACCACCCTTTCTTGACAAAAAAATGACATGGGATTCAAAAATCCAAATGCAACCTGATGCGATCAAAAACAATGACATCTTATTGTCTCATTATTTGGCAAATTCACTCTCAATGACTGCACCCTCTGCCACAATGACAATGACAAACACCTTACCAGCACTCAGTAGATGACACTAAGGAACTGTCCAACAGTCCCATCAACAGCAGCAGCAATGAAGCCATTCAATGCTTCATGCCTTATTATTTATCTTCACTGACATTGATTTTCTGAAGCTGCACTTCCATCAGGCAGCTCCAACCCCAAACAATTCAGGGATTGACGAACAAAAACATCAATAGCACCTCTGCTATCGTCATCAGTGATGGTGATAATGACACCAGAGGCAACATGCAGCCAACAAAGGAAGCACACATTTGGTTTTGAAGTGAACTTTTTTCATACTTTGAAGGATAGCCTTCTATACCTGTGGTCCCAGTCCCCAGGACCAAGTCCAACTAATTGAGTTGTCATAGTCCTTCCCCAGTTGATAACAATGTGATTTAATCATAGGGGGGCAGTCATGAGTGAAGTCTTTTCATTTTTAAATCAAACGTGATGACCAAGACTATGGTGCAAGTACACGACAGCAACTAAAGTATTGATTTTTTTGGCCTATTTGTTCTCTTTAAAACGCAATCACCCCTGACATAAAATAAAACCGACACCGTCAATAACTTGACCATTGACAAATAACCTGTCCATCTAACAAATTATTAAAAATTCTGTGAGCATGGGCATCAGCTGCAGAAAATTTTGGAATCAAACATGACCATGGTTTTATAGAGTACAATGTCTTCCCACCCAACCAACATCTTCAATGTGTTTGTTTTGTAGAATACAGCTGTTTGCAATCCTTGATAAGCTGCTTGGTTGTGAAGTAATTTTGTCATGAAAGCTTGTGCGGTGAGTTATGTCGATTGATGTTAGAGATAGTGCCATGACGTTTTTTCAAGGGTTTGAATGATAGAGCTGTTGTCATCTTGAAGGCAGAGAGGTGGAGAAGGAAGAGTTATGGGAGAGTTTATCATGCTTTAGGCAAGAGTAATGGGAATAGTGTGTGACTTTGAATTTGTGGAGTGTGCGAGAGGAAGAAGGCAATTGAGAAGATGTTGTATTTGGAATGAGTTCAAGCAGACATTCATTGAACCTACTTTGCAAGAGTTACATAGGTTAAATCTCATTTTAATTCCATATTTGATTGCCAGAAGGTGTGGCTTTGGACAGTAGGCTGCCAAGACCTTAAAATGCAACCTGACCTCATGGTCTGATCATGCAACAGCAGGTGAACTACAGTGAGTAAGTGTGGCAGGTGTCAAAGATGGGTCCATATTGTGTTGGCAGAAGATTGAGCTGTGAGCAATACAGTTGCAGGAAGGTTCATGGGTTGAACCAATGTGACTATTTTATTTCTTTTATTTTGAAAAAGATTTTACATGTCAACTGCATGTATTTGTTATCTTCCTAGAATGGGGGACAGATGTTGTTGTGCTGTGTTGAGGTATTTTTGTTTGTGGAAATAGCAACAATTTTTTCAAATAGTTTTGTCTTTTTTATGTGGAATGTGGGAAGCATTGGGATTTACTTGTTTAGAAAATTGCTGCAGCAATATCCAGCAATGCAGCATTGGTGGATGAAACACAATTAGTTGGGACATCTTTACTTGAGCCTTGGTTGAGTATTATCTACTACCAACGCCTACCCATGGCCCATGCCCATGGTTGATTCAAAGCTTCTGATCTTTTGTGAGGCACTATAACTTTCACAAAATTTCCATTTGGAAGGATATTGTAGTGGCGGAGTAGGAATATCAGAGGAGTAGTATTAGAGGCATTCACAGTAGAGTCATGGATCCCATGGTGGACAATTCTTTTGTTGAAAATGCATTGACTTTGGGGTTATTATTTATGGGTAATGATGGTTCAAAGAAGAAGAAGTTGATAGCCAAGACAGAATAATGGCATTACTGCTGTAGTTTTCTCTGGCTCCAGTGTCATCCTCATGTGTTCACCATTGTTACCTATCAGATGGAGGTAGATTGACAGAAGTTGGGTTTGGCTTTCTGCCAGGTCACCCTATCACAAAATGCTGAACCCAACCAATATTGGAGCTATGGTTGATTTGAATATATGTTCAGTATTGCTGTGAAGAGTAAATCATAGCCTATTACAGCTCTAGCATGTGGATTTTCTGAAATTGGATATTCTTGAAGTTTGATATCTATTTGGGAATTAGTATCATGTAGTCTACATGAGACTAAGATTAGTTCTTGCATCCTTCCAAGCTTCCACATCTAGAGAGGTAGGTAGGTTTGTGCATTACATTCTTCAATCAAGCAAGCAGTTCAAAAATGTCAAGCCAACAAAATCAATGGATGGCATTCAAGGAACAATATCCTTGCAGCCACTGTTTTAGTGCCATTACCTGGGCTTATTGAATGACAAGTTTTTGCTGCTGTTTTTGTTCTCTTCCATTGGGGAAAGTATTTTCCAGTTGATTGTTGCCTTTCTTGTCAAGCAAGTTGTTGTGAAAATGATGATGAGGTTACACTGGATTGCATTGTGTTACATTGCATTGTACTGCATTGTCTTTAATTGTTTTGAAACTCTTTTGATACATCTGTCTCATCAATGATTGTGTTCTTTACTTTTTGAATCAGTGGCAACTTCAATGTGTGGGTTTGGTGCAATGGTGTGATTGAAAAACTGTCAGCCCTACGTTTTTGACAAGGTATGGTTGAGCGACATTGATCCCTCTTCTAATTGTTTGTTTGAATAACTTAATAGATGTTGTGTAATTCTATCTCCATTTTCTCTACTTTTTGTGCTCTTTGACTGAGAACTTGAATTTGGTGGGTTTTTTCCAATTAATCATATTCAATTTGCATTGTTGTGCAACTTATTGATAGCTTTGATGTTTTCATTCTCAAATAATTTGGTTTTCTTTGTCCATCTTTGGAATTGACAGACCATTGTACTGTGTCTCTCTCCAATCACAAAGCCCTGCTCTAAATGTGGGCCATGCGCTTAGATCAAAAACAAAGAGACAATTATGTAATTTATTAGACCTGTACTACTTTTGGGCCTCCACCTCACTTGACCAACATGATCTAAAAGTTATACATCGCAAAATGGAAAAAAACCAAAATCAGGTTTATTGGTATCGACTTTAAAATCTGTAAATTGCTTTTAAAAAATCGACCGACCAAATGCCTCATATTTGAAAAATTTTTTCGTTCGTCC